>NNCB01000075.1:0-29242 GCA_002317545.1 Scenedesmus quadricauda | reverse complement strand
AGCCGCGGGTGCGCGGCGGCCGACGAGGACTTGAGGATGGCGTCGAGGGACGCGTCGTCGGGGGCCGAGTCAGGCGCGTCGGACAGCAGGCCGCCGATGGTGAACACCGCGACGCTGTGGCCCGTGTCGGCGGCAAAGGCGTTGATCTGGTTGATTCGGCGTGTTAGGTGGCGGACAGGGGCGAGCGTAGAGATGGGTGGGGTGTTGGTCGGTGGGGGAGCAGGGGTGCCATGCGGCCAACAGAACGCTGGATAGCACCCCTGTCGAACACGCTTGCGCTCGCCCGCTGGCTTCGGTACTCACGACCCTCTACGCTACAGCGAAGGCTACTACTCCGAACACCACACAACGCGTGCGCGTGTGCGTGCGCGAGCGGCCGAAGCCCCGAAGCCCCACCTCCGCATGAGTTGCGTCAAACCGTGACCCCGCCCGACAGGCATGGCTGCGCCCTCGACCGCCAGCTTCATCGCTCCGGCGGCATCACGGACGGGCTCGCCTCGGCAATCGCCTGTTCAACGCACTGCCGCTCGCTGCCGCCGTTCGGCCATCGCCACCGCCGCCGCCACCGTCGCCGCCGCCGCCGCCGCCGCCCCCGCCGCCTCCGCCGCCGCCGCGGCGGTTGGCGCCACCGCCGGTTCAGACAGAATTGGCGGAGAGCTGGCGGTCCGCGTGCATAGCTATCAGTCAGGCTGCGCCGTATCCGCGACGCATGCGGCGATCGCGCGACATGCAAAGCCTGCACGCTCCCACCTGCCGCCGTCGCCGCCGCCGCCGCCACCACCACCGCCGCCGCCGCCACCAACACCAATGGCACCCGGCGGCACCGGCCGGAGCTGATCGTGCCTGCGGCTGTTGAGGCGCAAAGCAAGGCAGAGCCAGGCAGTCAGACTTGCTGGGCGAAGCCCGTTGGCGGGTCAAAGTGCATGCAACGGCTGCAGGCCGCAGCAACCGCAGACCTCAAGCACCACTCCTTCTGCGCACACGCTCCCAGGCAGCTGATAGACCTGTTGGCGCTCGGGCCCTCGCCCATGTGCAAAGGTGCACTTCTGGCCATGGGGCACTGCCCTGTCGTCTGAACGCTCGCAAAGCTTGCTCTTGCACGATCCATCTTCTTCGGCAGCGGCAGCAGTGGCCACCACCGCCGCCGCCACCTCCACTGCTCATGCCGCTGCTGCCCATGCCGCCGGCAACAATGCCTGGCGCGCCCATGGCGCGGGCCAGCCATCATCATTGGCGCCCTCATCCCAGGTCCGCCATTTGGGGGCCGCCCATAGCCAGGGCCTGCCGCGCCAATGATGATCGGCGCAGACCCCATGGGGCCCACCACGGCCCGCAATAGGTCCCATATCACCGCCGCCCGTGCTGCCGGCCGGGCCTACCAAGCTGCTGCCCGGCGCCAGGCTGCCAGTCGGCGCGCTGCCGCTTGGGGTCATGATCTTGCCGGAGCGCTTCGGGCGTCGCAGGAGGGGGCGCCGAAGTTCAGTCGGAACCGAACCTGCCGCGGCTCCAGAACATAATCATGCCGCTGCAGATGCCGACGCCGCCGCCCATTCGTATTCCGCCGCCGCCGCCGCCACCACCCATCCCCATACCAATGCCGCCGCCGCCGCTGCCGCCCATGGACCTTGGCCGCCACCGCCACCGCCACCGCCACCGCCGCCACCGCCGCCGGCACGCAGGTCAGCCCGCAGGTCGGCCTCACCATGGGCATACCTGCAGGTGGGGCCAAATTGCACTTCCTCTAGCCGACGTGGTGTGGGACGCGTCGTTTGATGGACATGTAGTGCGCACGCGACAGCTGTGAACCTGACTAGCTGCGCATCGGGGCGAGCGACTGCATGCACTGTGTCCAGCGAGCTCGAGAGGAGCCCGCAAGAGCACACCGTCTCACTTGTGGCACATGCGTGGCGCAGAACTGGTTGGAATCGTCGCCCGCACCGCCCTGGCCGCCCTGACCGCCTGTGCCAAGATGGCCTCCGCCCATCCCCACTGAGGTCGGCGCCGCGATCACGGGCATGCCCCCGGGGCCAAGCACGGTGATTTGGGACATATCCTAGACATCGGCTCGGGCTACGGGCCGAAGTTCGGCGCGAAACCCTTCACATGGGCAGAGGCTGTCGAGCAGCAAGCCGATTGCCATGACTTTGCCCGGCTGGCGTACCGCGACCTGTGGGACACCATCAATGGTGCAGGTGCCTGGAATACCAACCCGTGGGTCTGGGTGGTTGAGTTCAAGCGCCTGTGACCTACGCCGCCGCCCGCCCCTTGCCCAGCCCGGGCGGGTGCCATGCCGACCGGCCGAGCCTTGAGTGTTTATGACGTGTGCACTCACCCGTGAGTTGCCTTTGCAGTACCCGGCGGCTACGTGTATTTTACGCGGGCCGAACACTGGCTTGTTTGCGTGTAGAAGGTGCGGCGATCAAGGAAGCTGCACTGCCTGCGAAATCGAAACCGTAAAGCGCACGATATGGAGCCCTCGAGCACACCATTGACGCCTGCCGGCACCTGCTGCACATCGCGGCTGCAAGGATGAGGGTACGCGAGGCTTACAGGTAAAATTTGTTGCTACTGCGGCTGTTGCGGAGGCCGCTGCTGCAAGGCTGCTGCGGAGGCGGTTGCGGTTGCTGATGCCTGCCAGCATCAGAAGCTGCGTCGCCCTGCACGCCTCGTCGTGCCGTCCAGCCTGCTCGTTCCACGTTGCCTGTAAGAGCTGACACAATGCATTGGCAAGTGCGAGTGCAAAATTGTGACCTACTGAATGTGCAATCATTGAGGGTTTTTAACCAGCAGCCAGCTGAGGCCACTGTCGCTCCTGCTGTTGAGGCATCCTCAGGTGCCTGTATGTCCCAGCGTACACTACCAAGCACACAAGGCCCCGTAGCATGCGCGCATTTCAACGTGGCATCGAAGGTCTGCTTTCAACGTACCACAAGCTAAGCGTGCACGTCCGCAACTGGATGCACTCACATGCATGTCAACGCACTCGGCAGCTCACACAAGCACATGCTCTCAAGCGCACCTGCAGCTGCTTGTAGTACCGCGCGAAATCGTCTTTCTCCTGCTCACATCTGATGGTGCCTAAGGAAGAGGAGAGGCACCTGTGGGCAAGATACTGAGTGCGACGACGCCCGCATACGCCACCTGCCGACTCCCGCGATCTCAAGGCCCGGGGTTCATGCTCACCGAACATCATGTCTAGTACAGGGCAGGTGATGGCTGCCGCCATCAAAGGCCGCTCTGTCTGCGGGATGTCGTGAGGGCCGTCGGTGCATTTGCGAACAACAAAAGGGAGTTCATGGATGACAGGGGTAATCGAAGCGGTCGCCCCTGTATCGAAAGGTTATGGATCAACTGACAATGGAGTTACGCCATGGACGACGCCAACAAGAGAGTTCATCAACTGATCGTGGATTTCGGACAAGATCCCGGCGTGACGCCCGAGATGGTCGTCAACCTACGCGCCGCCATCACAAGTTCGCCGCACCTTGTAGATCGAATGAGCAGGAAGAAGGGCACTCTGCGCCGGCCCGCGCAGCTTCTGACGTGAAAACGGCCCTGCTAGCCACAGCCGTTCCGGCGGGTGCCTTGACCTGGGGAATTTTGTCTGGGGCACATGATTACCGCCTACGCCGGGTCCGGCTGGTATTGAAAAATTTACCCAAGAGTTTTGAAGGCATCACCATTGCGCAACTATCAGACATCCACTCCGGATCTTTATTCTTTCGAATGCCGACAAGGTGAAGTGCACATGTTTTTGGTCCGCATGCCGCGAGCAACAGCTTGTCTCTCAAGAACTTACCAACTTGAACGACACCCGGGGGAAGCACCGCCAGCACCACCTGTCGGGCACGGCGCGGCCATGGTGAAGCGGTGGTCTGCGGTGCAACGGCGCCAGAAGAAGCGAGCCGTGCTCTGCGATTGGCACGCCAGTGCCACAACGAGCCACGTGCGGCCCAGCACACCTTGCCGGACTCATCTTTGCTGCCTGCTAGACCCATGACCTGACACGTCACTGGATGCAGCAGCTGTGCGAGCGTCAGGCACGAATCGCAAGCGTGCTGACCCTAGGTTCTGCGATGTCCAAGGACACGTGGCACTAAATTCCAAAGTTTTGTAGTGAGCGTGCCGGAAAGATTGCTGTATTAAGACCGCCGATCTAAGATCTGATGCCGGGTCCGACGGTTGTCGTGCCTCGCGGACAGGCTGGTTGTAATGCGAATCTAAACTTGTTTCCTTATCACGCACCGACTGTCAGCCGCACCTTTTGGCCCATTTGACTGCCAACATTGAACAGTCGGCACCTACGGTACCTCACTACCCAGTTTTTGCGAGGGGCTGCCAAGTATAATTCAAGAGATGAGTTGTCGTTTTTTGTAACCGTGGCGTCAGACTGCGATCCAAGGCGGTTTGGTACAGTACCTGTCGGGTTGCATTCGTCATCGATTTCGGCGAAGGGCAGCTGGTGACCGCGACCGTCCGCCGGTCGATGAAGCACCAGCAGGGGGTTCGAATTCGAGCAGGATCTCTGTGCCCGTTCCAGCTCCATCAGGATTGATGCTTCAGTTCAAGCCGATTATTGCTGTCTCTGCATGCACTGGGCATGCAGATGCGACGGCACTGCCGCCGCATTCGAACCAGCATATTTCCCCAGCCGACGTATCCAGCCGGTGTTCGCGCGGTTCGGTCATGCCATCGCCTAAATCGTCATCCCGGCGAAGGCCGGGGATGCTGTTGCGCTAAGATGGAGTTGTAATGCGGCCTTCCGCAGGAACAGTTAATAACTCAAAAAGTCACAGTTGATCTAAATGGACTGGCGAATGGTCTATACACCGTTAGCCTGCAAACTCCAAATGGCAAGATCGTTCGTAAATTTACGATAGTAAGGTAGATCTGGATCCGGCTATACTTCAACCTCTAAAATTAAAAGGCACTATCCCCAACATCAATCGGGGTGTGAAAGGGAGAAGTGCCTTTTGCACATTTCGTTCTATGGCCAGCTGCACTGAGCCTGCTCGCGATGCTGCTGCCTCAGGTTCGAGCATGAGGGCAGGGCATTACTGCCCGCTCATGCTGACCTTCTCATGGGCATCAGGACCCCCCTGATGCCTGCACGCACCGCAGCATAGGCGTGCACCCGCCCGCTGAGGATGGCGTACCATGCATCCCCGGCCCGCCCGAGCCCCCCGAGCCCGGGGTGGTAGGAGATGCCGAGAAGCGGCAAGCGCAGCGAGGTGCACCGCTGTGCGCAGCGGATTGTCGCAATATGAATTGCTGACCGGGTGGTCGGAAGCGTTTCGAGCGTCTGTGGGTCGGCTAAACCGATAGAGCGCAAGAAAAGCGTGGGAAACAACAGGCCACCCGCTCATTTTGAGCGCTCCGCCTTCGGTGCTCATATGGTTGACCGGAAAAAAAAGGACCGCTCGTTGGAGCGGCCCTTCTTCTTTGCGCATGTTGCCAGACAAAAGTAGTTCTGGGGGTCAAGCCACGTACCCCGTGCTTGGCTGGGATTTGTTTTTTCCTTCTTGCTTTGGCGGCTTTGGCTTTTTGGCTTTGGGTTTTCTCTATTACTCCATCGGTGATTTGTTCCTTATGCCCATCCAGCCTTTCAAAGCTGAACGTCCGCGGAACAGGTGTTGGTTTGATCACGTCCCGGAAGCAGGCCAATGCACTTCTACAATCAACTGAGTCCGTTTCCGATTCTAGCCACATCTGGCACAATATTACGGCTGCCTCCGGGTACCTCGCGTACTTTGATCGGTTTGCAGGGCTGTATGGATTCTACCGCTGGGACACCTGCAAGGGTCTGTGGATGCCCCAGCTTCATTAAGTGGTAGCTGTGGGACTTGCCGCATACCATTGAGCCCCCGTTTGAGTGGAATTTACGTAATATAATAGCCTGTCTACAAGTATCAGTGTCAGCAAATGGCTGTCAACATTTGGTGGGAGGGCGATTTTCCCGGTGT
Source organism: Scenedesmus quadricauda (assembly GCA_002317545.1). Classification (NCBI taxonomy): domain Eukaryota; kingdom Viridiplantae; phylum Chlorophyta; class Chlorophyceae; order Sphaeropleales; family Scenedesmaceae; genus Scenedesmus; species Scenedesmus quadricauda. Next base: position 23,279 of record NNCB01000075.1, on the reverse strand, counting down.
ATGCACCCTTCAGCCAAAGGCAGAAGGAATGAGCTTTTGACCGCCAAGCTGGCAGGCTTGAGCCGGGAGATTGGTTTCATAGAGATATCTCTACGGTTTTTTGGGTTGAAAAATGATTTTGGTGAACAGGTACCTCAAAGGTAGGAGCGGGGCCAAGCGGGGGCGTAAAAGCCGGGTAAAACATTGTAAACGAATTGTAAAAGTACCCCGCAGCCACCCAAGGGCTGTAGCCCGTTGCCGTTCGATTTGTTACTGCATGTAACAAGTTCGGTGTGGACGAACCGGGCGCGTGCCTACTTTACGTGGCCACGTCGCATGCTCGCAAATCTGGTAGACTGCTCCACGAAGCTAGCATTTGAGCCACTGGCTCCGACGCATACTATAGCCCTTGATGTAAGTTCGTCGATAGAGTACCGCTAGTGAGGAGTTCGTGGCCCTGCACACTGTCACTGGCCCCCATCGTCCCTGTTCGCAGCCACGGCTCAGACTTGAGCGCGATTATCAGCGCGACGCTTCCAGCTCTTATCGCGCTGCGCTTACCAGGCTCGCGCACGCACGACGGCGCCGCTTGATGCCGCGTCACCCAATGCCATCGCCCTTCACCGCGCCCTTCGTCACGCAGTCCAGTGATTCGGGTAGCCGCCACAGCCTCTAGGCGACTTGCCCATATGGTCGGCGCCGAGGCGATGCTCAAACTGTGATCTCATTTGCGCGGCCGAAACAGTTGTAGGCGTGACAGCAAGAGCGGCGACGCGTCGCATGGCAGCAGCACGGCACCAGGCCAGCATGGCGGCCAGTCAGCATGGCTGCCGAGCAGCGCCTGCAGCAGCTCAGCCACCTGTACACGGCAAGGGGCAGTGAAATTGTGCGGCAGGCGGCGTGGGCTGAGGAGCAAGGGGTTACTAGTAGGTCAGGGCAAGGGCCGAGCTGGGCGCAGCATCATTCCGCACAGGAGCAGCGCCGGGCTGCGCCCCAGTCCCTGCGCAGCCTGTGGCGGCAGCAGCAGCAACAGCAGCAGCGGCGGTTGCAGCAACAAGAGCAACAGCAGCAGCAGCAGCAGCAGCAGCAGCAGCAGCAGCAGCAGCAGCAGCAGCAGCAGCAGCAGCAGGAGCACCTGCAGCAGCAGCAGCAGCCGCAGCAGCCGCCGCCTCAGGAGCAGCAGCAGCAGCAGCAGCAGCAGCAGCAGCAGCTTCTGCTGCTGCTGCAATCTAAACAGTGGCCGCAGCAGCAACAGTGGCGGCGGCGGCAGCAGCAGCAGCAGCAGCAGCAGCAGCAGCCGCAGCAGCGGCAGCAGCAGCAGCAGCAGCACCAGCGGCGGCAGCAGCAGCAGCAGCAGCGCAGCAGCAGCAGAGCCATCGTCGTTGTAGAGAATTTCGGCCGCCGGAAAGCCCGGGAAGATTTCGCCAGCCCCTCGGCCTGCTCGGCAAGCCAGCGGCACAAATTGCCCAGGCTACCGGTATAGGTGCCGACATTGTGCATGAAGGCGGGGTCAGAGGATCGGGATCCAGCGCGCTGGCAGCCCCAATGCAGCCGCTGCCGCAGCAGGTACTCGAGCATCTGCAGCGCCTGCAAGAGCAGCAAGCGCCGGCGCCGCCGAGCAGGCCCCGCGGCAGCTCGAGCCCCCACGACCCCGTCGAGCATCGCGACGCGGGACATGGCCCAGGCAGCTCGCCGCCGCAGCCAGCGCCCCCGCAGCCGCGCCCGATGCAGCTCGCGGAGCGAGCCTTGGCACTTGAGCGGCAGCGATTCTCCCGGGACGGCATGCTGCCGTCCAGCGCGGGCCGTGCGCACGTGGTGTCCTGGGCGGAGCAGGCCGGCGCAACCGGCGCTGCGGCTGCAGAGCCAGACCGCGCACTGGCCGCGCCAGACCGCGCACGCTGGCCGCGCGCGGCGCGCTGGCCGGCCGCCCCTGCATCCGCCCCGAGGCGGCGCCGCTTCCCGCGCTGCCCGATGAGCCTTGCGCGAGGAGGGTGCACGGCCTCGCAGCGCACGCAGCCCCCGCGATCGCCCGGCACCAAGCAGCGAGGAGGTGGTGGCGCCGTGCAGCCAAGCAACGCCCGCGCCATCCTCCCCGCATCTGCCGCCGCCTCAACTGCATGAGCAGCGGGAGAAGGCCGCTGCATCACCGGCCCAAAGCTCCGGCCTGAGCGTGGCAGACGGTGATGCGCAACGCCCGCTGCACCGCCGCATCGTCGATGCGCTCACGCTTGGCTGCACGCGGGTGGGCCGCCTGCGCCGCTCCCAGCGCCGGAGCAGCGCGCCGGGTGGCGGCCCGCCCGCGGGCGGGCGGCGCTGCGCGAGCGGGCGCCGCTGCTGGCCAAGGTCGCGGCTCTGGGCCGCGTGCGGCTTGCGCGTGGATGGCGCACACCTGGAGCCGCTGCGGGAGCCCGCAGCTCGCCCCAACACAGTAAATGGCATCGGCGGCTGTCGGTGCTGCCAGCGACCTCAGCGGAGCAGGCGGAGGAGCAGGCGGCGATGGTTGCCGGGAGCCTCTCCGACACAATGCTGCAGCAGCATCAAGCAGCGCCGGCGGCCCCACAGCAGCAGCAGCAGCAGCAGCAGCAGTGGCAGAGGACACGGGCGCTCGTGGGCATGTTGGGCGCGCGCATGACGCAGCATGCGCATCGCACGGCTTCAGCTGCCGCACCACCAGCCTGCTCGTCACCTGAGCCCCTTACGCACGGGGCGCTCCCGCGGCAGCAGCAGGGGCGGGGACAGCCCAAAGCAGCTGCCGCAGCTGCGGTCGCGGCGCCCCGACATCGGGCGCAGTCTGTGGATCAGCCGCGGCTGCGGCCGTCCAGGCAGGCGCACAGCAACGCATGGCCATGCTCGGAGGAGGTCGACGCGGGGCGGCGGCAGCACGTCAGGGACGGCGAGGATGGCGGCGAGAGCGAGGGGCACGCGCCCGCTCGACGGCCTCCGACGCTTGGTCGCCGCCCGTGCAGCACGCAGACTCATCGACGGCGTCGACGCAGCCGGTGACGCTCGACCACCAGCAGTCGCCCCGCTGGGCAGAGGGTACGGGCAGCGATCGCGTGTGCAGCAGCAGCATCGGCAGCGACGCGCCACGGCGCAAGGTCGAGCAGCCGCACGAAAGAGCTCCTGTGGTCAAGACCGAATCGCGTCTGCTGTCCGAGGTGAGCACTCAATGCCTCTCGCGGCTGACCACAAACCAAGTAGCACCGCGCACGCCGCCGTCGCGCTGCGGCCCGCGTCTCGCATCCAGCGCACCGCAAGCGCCCCGCCACCCGTGGATCATGCGGCAGCGGCTGCGGCGCTCCGCCCGCCGCCGCCGCCGGCGTCGCCGCTGCATCCCGTGTCAGACCAGTGCCGCATCTGCGGCTCGAAAATTGCCGGGTGGTCTTCCTGCACGATGACGCCGTCCACCGCTGCAGCTGCCGCGGCTGCGCCACCGGCATGGCGGTCGATGGCCCCTGCCCGCAGTGCGACGCGCCCGTCGTCGCGATCCTGCGCGTCTACTCGGCTGCCGCCAGGGACTCGGCCGCTCCTGCGGCCCTCGTCGGGTGTTTCGGGGGCGGTTGGTGACGGCGGGCCGGAGGCCTCCATTGCAGCTCAGAGGTGGCGCCCGCGCTGTGTCAGCACAGGCGTTGCCGTGCCGGACGAGGGATGAAGCTCGAGGCGGGCAATGCTTGTTTGCTGAAGCGTGGCAATAAAGGCAATGTGAGCCGCCGGCGGAGGCTGATGCAGGGCCAGCAGGATCGGCGACGGTGGGAGAGCAGCCACACGGCCGTGCGGTTCCATGCGGTGGTTCCGGGGTTCGACGGTGAGGACGCCCTGCTTCCGTGAGCATCGCCCCATTGCAGCTTGCCGGGCATTGGCGAGCCAGGTGAACAGCCCCTCGCTGCTCAAAGCTCATCGAAAACGTCTTCACTTGCAGAATCAACGTTGATCCAATAGTTCATGGGCTCCAAGGTCCCTGCTGCCATTGTATGGCTGGCCCTTGGTGCTGCGGTCACACACGAATCGTGTCCCAAGAGCTGCCGCGTGCACAGCACAAGCAGCACAAGCAGCACAAGCACCTTTGTTTATTGCGATCGCTCAGTGCCACTCATGCGAGCGCACCTTGCACGCGCTTGGTTTGAGCGACACGCACATGTCGGTGCTCGCGCGCGCACATACGCACGCATTTCAACACCATTGCAAAATGGAGTCACAGCATGCCATGAGCAAAGGCACCTGTGCACCGGCAAGTGAGCTTTTTCTGATTTCCATGGGGCATGCGACGGACTTACAGAAAATGCAGGCGGGTATTAATGTTCCATCATTTTGACGAATTAAATGGCGGTACCCCGACTTTAGTAAGAAGCCTGGACCTGCAATATGAAGCCGACATAGCGACGGCGGCCGTAGAGACCGACTATATTACGAATGCAAAGGTCACTGCCTATCTTAGGGATAGCTCCGGTGCTTATCAATCCCGTTCTTCTACCGGCAATGCAGCTGTATGGCCGGCGAGATGAGGGGGGTCGCGCTACATAATTGCAGGTGCAACGATGGTAAAAAGCGTGGCAATAGGTGCCATCACGAACATCAACATCCTTACCCTTAGGTAAGTACTGCTTCATTCGTCCATATCGGTAGATTTTGATGCAACAAAGGTAATGCTATTCCTGTTGATGGCCCCGCCGATAGCACCGAAACACATCGTCTAGCTAATGTGATTAGGCCCTATGTACGGCGCCGCTGCCGACATATTGCTATATGCATGCAACACAGGTCACAAATAGTTCTTGCTGTTGTACTTTGCTTCAGCACATGAGCGCATCTGAGAGCAATGCTGGCGACCGTCGCATTTGTAGGTGGGCGACCTTTCAGCTGGCTGAGGGATATCAGCTTGCTGGCCCCAGGCCGGCTCGAATTGCGATGCTATCGCGTGCAACACGAGCCGCAGCGCCGTGCGAGTTCGTCGGCTCGTTCTGCTCCTGAGCATTGCAAGCCCTTTACGGCATTTCGACGGCCGGTGGTCATTCCGAAAGTCAGTAGATGCTCTCGGTGGAGCGGAAGGGGTCACCCGGCAGTCGCGATTTCGCTGTCGGCTTGCCGCAAATGGTCCGGGGCATCCTGAGCGACGGAGGGAAGCATGCACGACGGTGAGGGGCTCGGCATTCCTCCGCGAAGAGCTCGGCATCCCTCCCTCGTGACACGCACCGCTCCATGCGCACCGCGTCGGCGCCGCTGCCCCGCGCCGCAGGGCTGACTAGTGCCCCTTCGCATCGCTGAGATCAGCACGGGGCGCTCGACGCCGTTCGGCACCGTGCCGCGCGAGATCGGTTACCGCGTGACCGCGGTGTTCGAGATCGGCGTCTATGATTTCGACAAGGCCTATGGATGCCGAGGAGGATGCGCAGTTGCTGCTGCTGACCGGCGATCAGGTCGGGAATGATCGAAGTCAAGGTCACCGATCCCGACAAGGTCGGCGACAGGGCCGTGACAACGGGGAAAAAGCCTGGCCGCGCCACTCCGGGCCCCTTCGTCGCCGGGGGCGGCCCAGCCCACGCCGCACCAGCAGCCGCCGCCATCAGCCGGAGCAGCAGCAGCGGCGGCAGGAGTGGGAGCACGAGCGCGAGCGGGAATGCAGCCGTTCGCAAACTGGCGTGGGAGCTTGAGCGGGCGCGCGCTCGGGGGGTCGCGGATGAAGCGGCACCAGATCTCGAGGTGAGGGACATCCTGCAGCCCAGCCCCTGCGTGGCTCCCCAGGGCTTGAGCTCCCCGCGGTCGCAGTCGCCGCAGCAGCAGCAGGACCAGCAGCAGCAGCAGCAGCAGCAGCAGCAGCAGCAGCAGCAGCAGCAGCAGGAGCGGCAACAGCAGCAGCAGCACCACCACCACCACGACCAGCAGCAGCAGCAGCTGTCGGGCTAGAGGAGGGGGCCCCAGAAGAGCAGCACGCGCCCTAAGCTTCGTCGCGCCGCCGCCGAGACGGTGCGCCTCGGCCGCGCCCCTCAGCCCCTCCCCGCGGGGCTCGCGCACGCCGACGTCTCAAGGCTCGCGCTCGCCGCAGCCTGCCGGCGCGCTGCCCCGCGGCCTCGAGTTGCACCAGCTGCGCCCCGGGCCGCCCCAACTGCGCCCGGAGCTCGCCGCTGCACGCCGCGCCGCCGGCGGGCGCCGCTCGCCGCGGTCGCCGTGCAGGAGGAAGCCAGGCAGCAGCTGCTCGAGCTCTGCACGCGCGTCGGCCGCATGCGGGGCCCGCTGCCCCCGGAGCAGCCCTGCTGGCGGCCGCCGCGGCCGCGCCGCGCGCGCGGCGCCCCCAAGCCGGACCGCGCGCGGCTGCTGGCGCAGCTCGTGCGGCTCGAGGAGGCGCGGCTCGAGTGGGGGCGAGGGCACCGCCCCCGGCGCTGCCGCCGCTGCCGGCGGCGGACCCCGGTTCTGACAGCTGTGAGTACGATGTGGACAGCGAGTTGCAGGAGGGGAACGGGGAGGAGGGGGAGCCGGCGATGAGGGGAAGGCGCGGCCGCCGGCCGCGGCCGTCCGCGGCCCCTCCGCGCCGCAGCTGCGCACGCCGCCCCCAGCGGCCCTGTCGAGCCAGCCTTCCCGGGCGCGCCTGCAAGCCGCAGGGGACCGGGAGTCTGAGCGCCCAGCCCGATTGGCGAGCCTCACCAACAGCGCGCGGCCCGGCGGCCCGGGGCGCCCCCTCGAGTCTCCAGCGTGGCGCCAGATCAGGGCCCCGCAGGCCGCCCGCCGACAGCGGCGGCGGCGGTGGCGGCCGCGGCGCAGCGCTGCCGAAGCGCGCCCAGGGTGGGTCGTGGCCGGCGCAATCGCGTCGGAGCTGGCGGCTTAGACGCGAGCCCTCTGGATGCGCCGGCCGCCGCTTGGACGGCGCGCGCGGCGCAGCCAAGCGATGGTGCAGCGGCTGGAATCCGAGCGACACGCCTTGCAGCAGCATCTTCACGCGGCTTGACCGCGTGACGCGCGTCGTCCATCGCGAGCGAGCAGCAGATGCCGCGCGCGCTCGTGCGTCTCGGCAGCGGGCGCGGGCGCGGCAGCTTCGGCCCGGCGCGCCGTGAGCGACGATGGCGGGGGATTCGGCGCTGGCGGCGTGACGTGGGGCGCTCATGAGCACCAGCCGGCGCAGGAGCCGGCGCCCGCAGGGCGGGTCAGTCGTGTTCGGCCCTGGCCTCGGCGGCGCAGCCAGACAGCCCAGATGCGCCGTCGTCGCGCGCCTGTGCGTGGCACAAGCTGTTCTCGTCATCAGAAGCGGAAGCGGAGGCGGCGCTGACGTTCACGCCACCCCCGCTCGCCAGCCTGCACAAGACAGTGGCACCGCCTCCCGCTCCGTGGCCGCGGCCCGCCCTGCCCCTACCAGAGCTTCCTCCATGGCAGCCTCGCGAGCGCCGGTTGCTGCAGCCGGCCGCCCCGCAGCCGGCGCCGCAGCCGCAGGTCTCGTCTGCGCCCGCGTCGCCGGCCGCGCGCCAGGGCTCGCGCAGATATGGGTTCGCGAGCCCCCCTCGTGCGAGGGACCGTGGGATGCGCCGCCCCGCCAGTGTCTCGGGCGCCGCGCGCACGCTGTCTTCCAACCGTTGCTTGAGGGCCCGCGTCGCTGCCCTGCGGCCGAGCGCCGAGTTCGTCGAGGACGGCGCGTCCATGTTCTTTCGTCGGTTGCGCCAGGCTCGGCCTGGCAGGTACCTTGTCCGAGCGACTCGCGGCGTCGTCGCGGCAGCGGCGCTCGCGTCGCCGGGGTCCCACCGCGAGCCCCAGCTGCGGGCGGCAATGCCTTGGGTCGCGCAGCCGCTGTGGGTATCAGAGGACGTGGTTGCGTCCCCGGGGGCGCCTCCGGCGCGGCCGCAGCCCTCGAGGCAGGGTTCGCCCCGGTCACGGCTGGGCGGCCCGCCGCCCCAGGCCAGCCTCTCGCGCCAGGATGCGCCGGCGGCCCAGCATGGCACGCCCCCGCGGCAAGGCGGCGCGCCTCGAGCAGCGCAGCCCGCGGTTGCAGGGCGGCGTCGGCCCGCGACAGCAGCCGCAGAGCCTGCCGTGGCCGTCGCCGATCTCGCACCTGCTGCTACGTCCTCGCGAGACGCCTCATGCGGTTCTCGGCGGATGGGGAGGATGGGCAGCGGCAGCGTCAGCAGCCGAGTCAGAACAGCACATCGCAGCAGCAGCTGCGCAGCAGCAGCAGCAGCGGAGGAGCAGCAGGAGCAGCAGCAGGAGGAGCAGGCATCACGCAGCTGACACCGCGCTCGTCTGGACGTCGCAGCCGCGGGCAGTGTCGTGCCGGAAGGGTCTCTGCTGCGGCAGCGCTCTGCGCTGTCGCTTGCCGCGGGCCAGCCGCGGCAGCTACTGCGCCGGCGCAGCAGGCAGGGCTGCGGCCGGATACTCCGCGCCCGCCGAAGACTGAAGAGACCAAGGAGATCTCCATGTACAAGCTTGCACTTCCTGCCGCGCTGGTTGCGGCCTTGTTCGCCCCCGCCGCATCCGCTCAGTCACGCCGCCTATCCACGGGGACCTCGCTGACGCGCTCGCCGGCAAGCCCGTGATCGTCCGCTTGCTCGACATGGCGGCGCCAGCAACGGGGGCGCGCCCGCCGCTGGGCTGGGCCGCGCGGGCGCGGCCGCAGCCGCCGCTGACAGCAGCGCGCTGCCGGGCGCGACGCAGCAGCCTCGGTCCCAAGCGGCCAAGTTGCGTGCCATGGCCCTGGACACCTGCGTGATCTGCCTCGAGGCGCCGTCCGAGGTTGTCTTCCTGCACGAGTCGTCTGCCCATAGGAGCGCCTGCCGCGGCTGCGCGGAGGGCCTGGCGACGGGCGCGCCGTGCCCGCTGTGCGACGCGGCGGCGACGGCGGTGCTGCGGGCTACTCTCCGCCTCGAAGGACGCTGTGGCGGCGACGGCGACGGAGGGCCAGGGGCCGGAGGTGGCAGCGAGGGCGTATGCTCGGATGTCTACCGCGCTGACATGGATGATGCAGCGGGAGCTGCTGCTGCTGTGTGAAGCACTTCTGCTGTACAGCTGGGCAAAGATATGGTGCCTTTTTGACAGCCCAGCATGTGTTTCCATTTCTGTGTGTGACAATGGGCCAGGGTACTTGCCTAAATTTGCCATCATGGTTCCAGCGATCAGATTTGCAATTCTGGTCGGTCTTGCCTCGTTCTTCTACGCAACGCTGAAATACTTTTGCTTCGATAGGGATACACAAAATACACCTGGCGGCCTTCATCTGTCAAATGGTCGCATGCCCTGTTGCCGTTCGTGTCCTGCTCTGCACAGCTGATCACGCGCCAGGCGCTGGCACCTACACCCGTTATCTGTCACACACTCCGTGACCCGCCTACTATGCGAATCAATGCAGATCATAGATTTGGACGAAGGTCTGAGTTTGCAGCCGCTGGTGCTTTCTGGTCCGAAGTCGAACCGATTTGGATTGCGGCGCCGCGCGTTGACGGCAGTCGGCTGACATGTTGTGCAACCGATGCACCTGTTGCTCGGCTCGCTGGCCTGCGACGCTTGATCATGCGGCGCGCCACGAGCAGAGGCACGTCGAGCTTGCCGATGGAAATGCCCACCCTGCGGTCATGGCGTCGCATGGTGAACGGCGTCAATGAGCGTCTCATGTCGAGATCTTGTGTACGACGAGCATGCGCTTACATACGCCGAATCGCGCTGCCAGATAGTCGGCCTCGCGCCGCATCGCGTCGAAATCTTTTGGCGTCCACGCCGCCTCCAGATGCCCCGCCTTCAGGTCGCAGCGCGCATGGCCTGCAACCGCGCTTTCACCGCATTTCGCCCGACTGTTTCTCCAGGTATCGGGGATCTGCAGGGTGGCACCACGCCTCAAGTGCTGATACGCGAATGACACTGCTGAAATCTTTGATCCCTTTCTCTGATGACAATCTCACGCTTCGGAAAGGCGCGTTTTGGTATTGATGCGGTATGTACCCAGGGATCTGCCAACAACAGCACCTGCTCTCGTGGACTTGTGCGCTGTAGGCACACGGCAAGAGGTACGGCGGCCCGTCACACCTAGGTGGGCCTGCCGTGCCGGGTTCACAGGAGCCGTGTACATCTGGGGACCAGGGCTTCAGGCAACCCTGTCGGCACCAGCCGCTGCTGCGCTGCTGCTGATCTCTGTGTTTGCTCCCTGCTTATTGCGTCCGTGCCTCAGGCTGGTAACTGGCGGTTGGTGCTGGTATCATTAGCACGTTGCCACAGGAGGCTGCGATGATGCCCAGCGACTGCGCTAGCTGCCACACTTTGCAGGGGCGAGCTCTGGTGTCGCAGAGAGTGCCATTGGAGTGCGGGGGATCAGGGCGGTGCCATGCGCATCCAGGACAGCAGGCGCACGGCATCGAGTCGGGCGGGCAGCGCCTGCGGGATATTTTCTGGCGGGGAGACGACGTCGGCCGTCACAGCTCCGGATGGACGCAGCGAGTGCGTGTCCTGCCAGGGGCGCCGAGATGCCCGCGAGACGGGTGGGCATGATGGCAAAGCCCAAGAGGATACGACTCACAACTTCTGGCTGCAGGGGTTGATGTGAAGTGGCAGGCGAGTCGCCGGTCGGCCGCGCAGCATACAGCCAGTTTTGCTGCGGCCATGCTCGTGCATCTGCCAGGCCCGATAATGCAGCTGCAACAGGGTGCAGACAAAGCGGCCTGATACAGCCAGGGACCGTGTTACCAACTTGACAATATCTGTGCTGGGCGTCGCTGCAGCGCCCGATTGCCGGGCAATCTCTAACCAGAGCTCACAGCCTCTAGTCTTTAAAAATGTACAAGCAAGTGATAGGAGATCAGTGCTTTTTTATCTTTTGATAGCCGGAGCTATATTGCAAGCGGCATCTGCTGCATCATTCGCAGCGTTGGAACAGGGGCACCTTGACATTTTGAGCAGGGCCGTGAATGCCACCTCCGGTGAATTGACCTGAAATAGATGCAAAGAGTGATATCTGCTATAAAACTTACCTTAAGTGGTCATACCCACGGTATGCAGTTTGGTATTGATTTGCCCTGGTTCAAGTGGAGCGCCGGTGCAATACGCTTATCATAGTGGGCCGGCTTGTATGCTGAAGCCTGTATATGATGAGTATGGCAAGGCCATGCAGTTACGGGCGTGCGTGTGGTGCCCGCCTTGCAACTTGCTGCGATTGTACATGGAGCACGTGAGGTTTCCCAGGCATTGTTGAGCCAGGCATTCCACTCCAATAAAAAATGCAGGAATGCAGATGCCCAGGCAATGCGGGATCTATCTCTGTCAACGCTTAAAAAGGAAAACATTTTGTATAAAAAAAATAAGTAACCGCTACTAGGGCTTTGTTGAAGCCGTCAACGACGCCAGCCCTGCCCTCGCTGAGGTCGCGCGCCCACTGCAGAGGCGCCTGCTGCTGTTCACGCTGCCATTGCCATCGAAAGTCGGATCTGCTCAGGCTCCGGCGAGGCTGTCGTGCGCACCAGATCGCGATGTCGCGGAAGTCGCGCGCCCACGCAGCGGCGCTTGCTGCTGTTGCAGCAGCGGAACTGTAAAGCCGGAGCTGCTGAGGCTCCGGCCGAGGCTGTCGTGCGCACCAGACCGCCGTGGCTCAAGCCCGCGCCCACTGGAGTGGCACCTGCCGCCTCTGTGGCGTCAACGGCTGCGCCGGGCGGACAGTCGTGAGCTGCCTGCACGCCCCGCTGCCCGCGACGCTCCCAGCGTGCTGCCGGGCTTCTGCGAAGCCGCCGAGCTCGTTGCAGCGAAGCTAGCTGCCGCGGCTGAGGCGGCCGCAGCCGCAGCGGCGGCGGCAACTGACCGCTGAACTGGCGTCTTGCAGCGACACGCCGTAGCGGCGCCGCACACGAGCTGCTCGAACCGCACCAACTCTTCGATCAGCCTGCTGGCCGGCTGCCCCGCGGTGGCTGGCGGCAGCTGCGGCTGCGCCTCGACGCGCAGCAGCGCGGCGCCGTCCGCGCCGTCGCCGGGCCGTGCCACCTCGCACCATGGCGCCTCCCGGGCCTGGTCGCCGCGAGCGGCGTGCGTTGACGGCGAGGTCCGCGTCTGCAGTGGCTGCGGCGGCGCCTGAGGCTTGTGAGGGGCCTTGGCGGCGCAGCGCAGGGGAGCGGCTGAGACGCCGGTAGCGGCGCGCGCAGCCGTGTCGCACGGCTGCTGCTGGTGCTGCTGCTGGTGCTGCTGCTGATGCTGCTGCGGTGCTGCTGCAGGTGCTGCTGCTGCGGATCCGAGAGTCGCGATCCTGCTTGGCATGCAGCTTGCTGGTACTGCTGCATCTGCTTCCGCCTTCTTGGCGTTGGCCCGTGCTCGGCGATTGCAGCGGCGGTGCGATGGCCATGCGCCGCACGAGAGAGCTGCGGGTGCACCAGCTCGGCAGCCGATGCCTGGCTGGTCAGTGCTCAGCCGCGTCGGAACGCTTCTTCCCGTCGCAGGCGGCGGCCTGCGTCGAAGTCTACCAACGCCGCGGCGCATGCGGACGTAAGTGATGCCCTGCATGGTCCGCTTGAAGGTCAATTGGGTACACTTGAAGCCAGAAAATGCACGTGAAGCAGAAAAAGGGCGTGACCTGCTGGTGATGAGCAGGGCAGAAGTGTGTTTATAATGTCCATGGTGACTTGGTGTGCATCGCGTGTGCATGTGTACGGAGCCCATTGTGTCAACAGGCAGGTTGCTTTCAAGGTGTCTACCAGGCCAGCTCTGCTGCAGTGACTGTGTGACCGCTGTCAGCACGGCAGACGCACTTATCAATCCGCTGGGTGTGAGCGTTCTCACCTTCAGACTCCTGACACAGGCAGCCGCCTGGCTTTGGTGAATCGATCGGAACAGGAGGGCAGCGGGTCCGAGACCGATGAGGCCCAGGAGAGTCTGGTGCACCCAAGCGCGGGTGGCAAAGTCAATGTTAGTATTGGCCACGCGTAGCGTAACGCATGCAGAAGTTGTTCCTGGAAGAAGGGCTGATCTCGCTAGCTCCAGTTTCATGGAAGGGTGCTCCATGCTGTGAAGAGTATCGGAAACAAAACGATATCCGCTTTAATTTTGCTAATTGTCGTCCGGAGCTTGTCGCGAGGTAGCAATCCGACTTCCTCCTTCCGAGCAGCTTCGATGCCTAACGTCATTCAAGTGGCCGGGTCACCCATCGCCTGGTATGAGGCTAAATTGAGCTGATTGCTTTGATGTACCCGCTAAAATAGGACTTAGTGCCTGGACTGCATCAATGCCGCTGGACTGATGCAGGCCCCGCCAGTGATGATTGAGCCTGCTTCCGACCGGACTGCAGCTTTAAGCGGCATATCAACCTCGCTGTGGTATTAGTGTATGATGTATCAACTGGCACATAACATACCTTTTCCAGCCCTAACAGGGCCATCCCGGCCAATATCCCGCATTTGTTCAGCCGCGGGAGCTATAGATCTTTCTCTTTCAGCACGGTCAATGTGTGTCTGCATATCGACAACGTTATGCAATGGGCGAGCACTTGGAAACTGGAGCAGCAGGCTGCCTGCCACACAATGATTCCTCGGCAACAAGCCAACAGCGTCTTCCCTTATGCACGGTCGATCGCCCGACTTCGGGCATCGCGATGCCGGGATCGGTGCTTTCGAGGCGATAGATCATGAAGCTGTGTGCAGGATCGCCCGGCGATCGCGCTCCAGGTGGCCCCTCCGCCGCGGTAGCCGCAGGCGGCGGCCCATGTCAAACGCGACCGCAAGCGCGCCGATCATTCGATCACCGGCGAAGAATATCGGCTAGCAATACATGCTGCGGTCGTCGCTCATGGCACACATGATTTTTACACCGGCGAGAAACTCGATTGGTCGCTCGTCAGCCGATATAATAACGAAGAATCCAAGGCAGGGCGCTCGGTCTACAAAGCGGGCTTTGCCAAGTGCCGCAGGAACTACTGGACACCTACGACAAGCTGGGCGTGCCGCTGCACGAGCGCGCGAAGCTGGCGGGCGTGGCCGTCGATGCCGTGTTCGACTCGGTCAGCGTGGGCACCACGTTCCGCAAGGAACTGGCCGAGAAAGGCTCATCTTCTGTTCGATGTCAGAAGCCATCGCCGATCACCCGGAACTGGTGAAGCGGTACCTCGGCACCGTGGTGCGTTGGTCGGCTGACACGTTGCAGCTGCTACTCTAAAATAAATATTAAAACCCTCCTGGCTGAAACCGGTACCCTCAATAGCGCTGCCATTGCCGAAATCCTTTTGCGGCGTTACGCTAAATGCCTGTGCCAGCGGATGTGATCGTGCCGACCTCGTCAGGCGCAGGGGCCGCGCCGGGCGCGGCGCCCGGCGCGATGACCGAACTTGCTGGCTCTGGTCCTGCGCCTGCGCTTGAGCCTGCGCCTGGTCGTCCTGCAGGAGGCCGCGCGCCGCCGCACAGAGCGCGGGGGATGACGGGCCTGCGCACAGCAGCAGCGCCAGGAGCAGGCCTGCGCGAAGGCACGAGGGGTGGGTGGGCAGTTCGCGACCTGGCCGCGCCCGAGGAGGGTGTGCGCCAGGGCGGGGCGGGCGCTCACCAATGGAGCCGCTAGGTGGGGGCTCATCCTGATTCTATGCAGGTCTGGGGTACTGACTCGCTGAGCATTAACCGAATGGGGAAGTAATGTGATGTTCTGACCTTTTCATCTGGCCTGCAGCCTGCAGCTGCACCCGGTTGCCAGCAGCTGCAGCTGTCAATGACTCTGGGAGCTCACACCCGAGGTAGACCTCGGCCAACCTCGTCACGTGACCGATAGAAGGTACCATTGGATTTATCCGCGAAGCCTACTCATACAGCCAAGAATCACCCTGCCCCAAGCCCTGAAAGTAGGCTTTCGGGGTAGTTTATAACAACATCAAAGGGTTTGGAAGATTTTCCGGGTGAAGATCGGCTTCTGACCAAGCCGGCCGTTGGTATCGGCTGTTGAATTCCGGCAAGTGCATTCGCTGAAATAGCCATTCATTAAATTTTACAAAACAACCAACCCGCAGCTATGTTTCACTTCAAAGTAATGGGTATCCTCAGGCGGATCGCAACATGCACGCGCGGATCATAATGGCATGGAGCTCAGGTGATTCAGGTGATGAGCGAGCCGCTCTGAGGATTGAACAGACGATCCAGCAGATCGCTCTTAGAAGGATTTAGCTGCACTACACGTCTCGATCGACTCAACGTAAGTGGTCTTCGTTGAGTGCATGGCCGTTTACGCAGTTTTCAGCTTCTCTATGAAACCCTGGCAGACGACCGGTCCGTCGTGGCAGGCCCCCCGCCAACGCCGGCTTCGGGCATCGTTGGGCGCGGCCCTTAAGACCTGGCGGAGAAGCCGTGCGAGGGCTTCGCGTCATCGTCAACGTGCAGGACGTAGCGGATGGTAGGCCAGCGGAACGACGGTGCGGCAGCCTTATGCAGGCGGACCCACGAATGTGGTCGATCGGGAACCCAGCATCCTCAAACCACGGGCGGCCATGACGAAGATCTGGTGGGGAAACCGATTAGGTCGGTTGCCCGATTAGCGCCTTTGCTGCACTTGCGAAAGGGGCGGGTCATGATGGTAGCCCGTTTCATCTTGCAACCTGCCGTGCGGCATGGTCAAACAGCGTGGTTGGCAATTGAGGGAGACGGGTCATGGCCACCGCGATCAAACAGGATCTAGCCGGTGAAACCGCGCGCATGCACGCGGTCGGCCGCCGCGGCCAACGCCGCTGCCGCCGCAGGCACCTAAATCGTCAGCTGTCCGGGCAGATCTGCGTCAAGCCTCAAGAAGGACTGGCAAGCTCGACCTCGGCCTGCGCACGTGCTGCTCGTGATCCGCTGCCTGCTGATTGAGCCGTTCCCGAGTCGCGCTCAACGAGGACGCGGGCAAGGCGCTGCTGGAAGAAGGCGAACTGCAAATACGCGGCGCCTGATGACCGAGCTCGATGCGCAGCCGCCCAAGCTCCCGATGCCGCTGGCGACCGCGTCGGGCGCTAACGCGAGCGGGGAGGTCGCCGCGGCGACGGGCAGGGCTCGGGTTCGCCGGCGGTGACCAACCCAAGGCGGCGGCGGCGAAACTGCCGGCCCAGGGGATGGCCAAGAAGAAGAGCCTCAAGCGGTTGTGAGGTTGCCTGCTCCGCAGCCGCTATGCACTGTTGCGGTGAGCGGTAGATTATGCGAGGGTGCTGTCGGTAGTACGCGCGTAGTCTTTTGCTGGCGCTGGAAGCTTCCACCACCAGCTAAGTTGGTGGGCTTCCGCACATCGTGGCGGCGCGCGTGCGTTTGGCCATAGCATGCGCCGCAATATGCTGGACTCTGTGCCCGCCGAAAAGTACCACTGTAGATACCAGCATTTGCTTCGGCAGTTCTTTTACAGATTCCCATGGGAATGTGTATACCAGCAGCCAGAATTTTTCGGATACTTTACAGACAGCGGCAGGTTGTGACAGCGTTGCCCATTATAATTTAACCGTACTTCCTTTGGTCACCAATATTGTGGATACCACTATCTGTGCCGGTCAGTCGCTTGTATTTAACGATCCTTTGCACTAATCACTGCCTTTTCCTGCACGGCAGGATTGTTGCCATTGTCTGTTGATTGGGCAGCAGGCGTGTCGTTGTCTGAACCTGGAATCTTGCGGTGATGTGGGTCACTGTTGAGCCATCGCCCAACATCAGCTCGCCGCTGGAACTACCAGAACTCTGTAATGCTTTTGGCTGACGCCGCAATATTGCATGACACTTCAGACGTTTTGCCCGGGGACCTGCGATATTGGTAAACAAAGCAAAACAAAAGAAGACAGAGCAGTTCCAGATGCTGGACATCCTATGTGGCTATATGTGCCGGGAGTTAGGTGGCAATGATAATCTTGCAGACATCATTGGCTGTAATTATTACCACAATAATCAATGGTATTACCCTTCAGAGCAACAATTCGCAATGGCGCCACACTCGTCGTCAGCACTGCGAGATCTAGCGGGGCTTGGCTCGCAGACGTGCTCTTGGATATGGCCGCGATGAAGGCGGCCGGGATGCCTGCAATGGGCCTGCACCGGCTGGGCCCTGGCATAGCAGCACCAGATCGGCTTTTGCAGGCCGAGCAACGAGCGCCGAAACCCGGGATCGTGATCGGCGTTTGCACAGCAGCCATCATCCGTTGGCCCAGGGGGTTTGGACGACGAGGCAAGCCGAGGCGAGCTCACCAAAAGTGACGAATCCCGGCATCAGGAGCGCCGGAAGCAAATGCAGCGACTGCAAGGAAGGAGCAAGGACGTGCGCGTCGCGGTCTCGCATCGCCGGACGGCTGCTGTCAGCACGCATGGCGCTTTCCTGTGCTGTTGTTGCTGGGCCTGCTGCTGGGGCCGTGCACAGAAACGCACGCGCCCAGCCTGCGCACCTTATCGCTATGTACGTGGGATAATAGACCATGTATGATACTGCAGCGGCCCGTCGGTATGCAGTGGCGCCGCATTACGCCTGTGGCAACGCGATCCAATCCCACCTCAACGCCTGCGAAAACAACGCGCCCCAAACCCCAAGGACCTTCGGCGGCAGCTGTCACGCGGCGCGCGCATGATGGCGCTGCTGGCGCTGCCCCTGGCGCGCGCCTCGACCGAGTCCCTCACTGCAGTGTACGCGCGGACGTTGAGAAGGCGGCCTTCGGGTTTGCTAAGGTGCGCAGGCGTTCCTGCCGGGGTCGAGAAATGGCGCTCTTGACAGATGTGCGCGCGTGGATGCTGCCCAGCTGCCTAGTTGTTGCATGCGGCCGAAGCGCTGGGGCTGGAGATAGCCCGCTGCCGCGACCCTCGCAATGCGACGCGAAAGCAGACGCGCACCAGCAACCCGACCGCTCGCCATTCTCTCAATGGATCCGCTGCCGCCGGGAAGTACCTGCTACCAATCCCGCCCTATCGGCTATCTCGCGCGCCTGATCTTCCGTTCCTTTTCGCGCGTGCGCGAACATCAAACGGCGAATATGGCATATCGTCGGGCCAATGGACCTTCCTGCGGCAGCTTTGGCGCGAGGTGCGATCACTCACGGAAGCCTACCGGCGGAACGGCTGCTCGCGCACAAGGGCGCGGCTTGCCTTTCGGCTGGCGCCAGGAGCACGGGCGCGGCGATCCGCTGGCGCGCAGCGCCGCACGCCAGCCCGCACGCCGTCCAGCAGCAGCGCGGGTGCGGCCGCTGTCGCCCTCACGCCCGGCTGCCTTTGCTCGATCTCGCCAACCGCGCGCCGATCGGCTTCGAGGCCGAATTCCGTCAACGATCGCGGCGTGACGATCATGTACCGCGGCATCCTGCTGCCCTTCTCGTCACGACGCACGACGCTATTCGATTCTCATCATGAGGTGCGCCCCGCACGCGCACCGGCGCCGCCCAACGGGCGTGGGGCGATGCGCCTCCTCGCCTTGGGGCCGCTGCTTGCGCCTTGGGTCTGCCGCAACCCTGGTTCCCCTGCTGGGCCGACTGCCTGAGCGTCGCTTGGCCTCGCATTGCTGTCGGTCCAATGGCCTCCCTCACGAAAGCCGCGACGTCGATGTTTCCGAACTCGCCCTGGTAGCCAGGACGTGGGGAGGTGCTGGCCCCCACATGCACCATGGCGCTGCTGTGGCCGAGCATCCAAGCACACTGACCACACCGACGGCCGGCTATCGATCGGCTCTGCTCTGCGACGGGGATGGCATTCCGAGAGCTCCGGGACTGCTCATCGGCGCTGGCGGCAGTCAACGCGGGACCTATCTCGCAGCGGCGGCGATCGAGGACCGGCATGCTTCTGTACAATGGAGCGTGATGGCGAGCGGCCGGTCCCGAGCCGCGAGCAGCGGCCATCTTTCAGCGCGCGGACGAATCATCCGTTTCCAGCGCCTCGTCGGCATGATGAAGGAGGTTGCCGGACGCCTCGCGACCGAGGAGTTTTGCCAATGTCCCATGTGCTTTCTTCCCTGTGGAACGCAATTTTGTCGAATTTGTCATGTTGGGGGTTTACAGGTTCGGGGGGTGGCCCTATAACCCGCTCATCGCTGAAGAGCGCGGCGCCAAGCGGCGGCGGGCACGGAGGCAAGCCACTGAAATTGAAGAGAGATTTTCGGTTTCGGGTTTTCAGTTTCCGGGTTGTTCGAGCTGGTTTCGAACGAAACGTGTGATTGACGCTGAGGGTCGATGATCCAGCGTACAGTTTGACGTCAGCACGCGGTGGGCCCGGCCGGTGCAGGGTGTGTCGAGACGATTGACCGCGCGCGGCGCGGCGGCGGCCGCGGAGCGCAAGGATCAACGAAAGCCAAGGAACCGATCGATGGCTGACGCGGCCTATCCTCTCACCCTCAAATTTCACGGCGCCGCCGGCACCGTCACAGGCTCCTGCATGGAAGTCACGCTCGGCGCCCGCAAGATCCTTGTCGATTGCGGGCTGTTCCAAGGCTCGCGTAGCCTCGAGACGCTGAACCATGGCGCTCCGGCTCGCGGTTGCCGGGTGCTGGAAGTGCTCGAGTGCCGGCAAGTTCCAGCCCTGGGATGACATTCCCCCGGAGCGTCGCAGCCTGCTTTCCTCCGTCTGCAGCGAATCCCATGACCCCGTCGTCACGCGGTTGGCGCACCGTTGAAAGCAACGCGCCGAGCCACGACATCCCGCCTGGTCCAGGCATGGACAGCACCTACGCACGGCTGGCAAGCAATCGATCCAGCACCGACTCCGCCAGCGGCGACCGTGTGCTGCAGCATGGCCTCGTCTGGGAAGGCGCACGTACCGCCTGCTGCACTCCCCGCCCCTCCTCCGCTCATAATTTTTGTAAATGCCGCGCCTCCTCCGAGCGGAGCACCAGGTGCCGCGCGCAGGCCGAATTGTCGGCGCGGCCGCGGCGCCCGAGCTGGCGGGGGTGGGTGCGTCCGAGGCGAAATCCAGCTGGAAGCGCGCCAGGTACTCATCGCCTGGGGTGATGGGGCCGGCGGTTGGCGATGGGAGAGGATCAGCGGGGTTTGCAGGGTGCGTGGGCGGCTGTTTGGAGGTCGGGGTGCTGGAAAGGTCGGCGAGAGGCGCGCTGGTCAAAGGGGTCGCATGCGCATGCGCGGCGGTATCCAGGCCCTGCGCTGGAGCCGCCTCGGCTCGACGGCATAAGCACAGAGCACGGGAAGAATTTGTATCAGTGGATGGTACGGCCACGACGCCACCCCCTCCCCCCCCCCCAAAAAAAAGCCAGGCCACGCGCCAACGCCTCGGCGTCGCCTGTGCCGGATGTGCAAATAGGCGCCGCCCCCACGCCAACCCCACGTTGTCCATGGCGACAGTCCTGGCCGTTGACCATCGTGCCGTAAGTGCGAGGGGGTCGTTCACTCTCTTTTTATCATCGTTAACCCAATTTTAGCGCCCGGCATGGCATCCCTTCGCCGAATATTGGATTTTCCGAGGGGGTAACGCAGTGCGCGTATTGGCATTGGCTTCACAGAAAGGCGGGTCGGGCAAGACGACGCTGTCGGGGCACCTGGCGGTGCAGGCGCAGCTTGCGGGCGCAGGTCCGGTCGTCCTGATCGACATCGATCCGCAGGGCTCGCTCGCCGATTGGATGGGAGCAGGATGCGCCGGGGACTTGCGGCCCACCGCAAATGGCGCGCAGCGTGCCAAGACAAGGGCGGCTCGATGCATGGCCCCATCCACACAGCGGCCGCCCCAGCCTTGAGCAGACGATACGGCGCCACGCCGCCAGGCGAAAGGTTGCTACCTGGGCAGCGGCTGATTCAGGCCGCGGCTGGCGCTCGCCTATGACCGCCGCGCTCGTCGGTTCTGAGATGAAGCAAGCGTGGGCTTTTTTCAAGGGCGGGCCACTCGACACGCCCCTTGAGCAGTATGGGACCACGCATGATGCATCTTGGAGCCTATGTGCGCGATGCTGCCGCTTCCTGCATGCAGGCGCATCGTTCAAAGCTGGAGATGCCGAAAGGGATCAGCTGGGGCGTATTGATCGCCAACTGCCTTGCGCAGTCCTTGCTCGCCGTGGGTGTCGTCGCGTCGCTTTACGCGGGAAAACTTTCGCTGCCCACCGAAACCAAAAACTACCCATTGCCCCTTTTGCTAGCCACATGAAGTAATCGAGCGTTTTCCCCTGCTTACCCAGTGCCACACTCCGACTGAACCTGACAGAACGCCGCTCTCGCCCGCTGGGGTAGGTCCGGCGGGATGAGGCAAAGACAGACGACGCACCAACGGGAGGTTAGAGCGCGTCGTGGCACGAAACGCGCAGCTGCGCGCGGTTCAGCAAAGACACAAGGGAGACACTCGGTCGCTGGCGCGCTGAGAGTGGGGGGTGAAACGCCGACGCTCGTGCCAAAGCGGCGATCAGTGCATGCAAGCCGAGTAACGCACCGGAGCGATTCCAGGGCGTGAAAGACCGCGTACCCCAAGCAGGACCGGCTGCCAGGATGAGAGCCTCATCGCGCTTCAACGAGACCCTGGCCCCCATCGGGCTGTTGATCGCTTCCAACGTCTTATGACCTTTGCAGGCGTTTTGCATCGACCGGAAAGCGTATCGATCCGAACAGCGCGAAATGGTCGATCACCGCGGCGCTGATCAGCTGGCCGACGAGGACGAAAAAGATCGCGTTGCCGACCCCGAATTTGGGCGCGATGAAGGTCACCGAAACCACGTAGAAGGCGACGAACAGCCCGCCGAAATAGAAATGAAACGGGTGTGGACGCAACCTCGTCGTCCGGCGAAATTGGCACCTGACCTGCTGGCGTGCGCCAACGCCGTGCAGGAATGCAGCAGAGGCCGCAAGGCCCTCCTTCAATCCGGTCAATTAAGCAGGCAGAGGTTGGGCTTTCTGTGTGTGCTCTGTGTGGGCGTATGGGTGTATGTCAAGATGTGCACAAGTGCGTGCGTGAGGGTGCCACTTGCTTGACGAGTTGCTTGATTTTGGTTTCCAGGTTGGTTGTGATGTACGTGATCATGCAAAGGTTTTGATACACATTTATGTTCAGGGATGCTGGCTATCTGCCTACCGTGCCGCATCTGCACAGCTGCTGTGGTCCGCTTTTTGGGCATGAACTCTATGTCAAGTATGGGCTGACTACCGGTACTTCCACGGCGTGAGGCGCACCAGACCTTTCCTTCTTGAGTGAGAATTGCGTTCCACGCTGTCATGGTGCAGGTACGAGGCGCGCGTTGTCGCGGCGGGGTGTCAACCGGGATGACCACAACATGCCACGAAAAGCGGTATCGCCGGTTCGTGCCGATAGCTGCTGGTCGATCATTGCGCCTGTCCCTTTTTCATCGCTCCACCTTGGTGTGACTATGTCGTCATTCCGGCGTCATTCACCTTTTGTTCGTTCCCTATTTGCCGCCGATACGGACCCTGGCGAGAATGAAAGCGCGAGTCGGGTGCCATTGTCGGACAGGAATAGGTCCATTTTGGACATGGTTTGTTCTCATCGTCAACCGATAATTCATCCTTGCCAAGCGGTGACCACGCGGTCAGGCGCGCAGGATGGTTCGCGCGCCCTCCTCGCTTACCCGGCTGCGCTGGCGACGGCGCTTGCGCTCGCTACTGGCATTGCTGCTCAGCGACCCTATCGCGCCTGTCGGCCAGAGCGGCATCAGCGGCCAGCGGCGCGGCGATTCGCGCCGAGCTACCACAGGGCCAGGACAGCGCAGCAGCAGCGGCGGCGGCGGCGGCGGCCAGGCCACATCGGCACCACCCGCTGCTGTCGCTCCGCCAGCAAGCGCAGCAGCGGCGCACCAGGCGCCCCGTCAGCGAGGGCCACGCCCGCTTGGTGACAACATCACGCTCTGGCCGCCCCAGGCGTGGCAGGCCGGTGAGGCTCGCCTCGTTTGCTCGAAGCACCCAGGCCCTATTGCTCAAGCCGACTGGCGCTCCTGTCGCGTGCTCCTGCGACCAGGCAACATGAATGCACCATGCAGGCAAGTCCTGCAAACACGCGCGCTGCCCGTTTTCGGACCCAACGTCTCGTTTGAATGTAGGCATGCCATCGCGATCACCCGGCCCGCGCTGTCAGGTAAACGACCGAAACAGCTGCGACCTGCCGGCGTCGCCGCGCAGCACCGCGCGTCGTATCCCGCCGACAGTCCTGCGGTCTGGAGCTTCAGGTCATATTGGTTCGACCAGAACCACGGGATCGCATGGTGGTGCCTATTGCCGCGGCGGTCGTAAACATCCTGGTTTTCCAACCAGGTTAGGCCTGATCGTTGGCATTCTGGACCGATTCGGCGGCCTTGAATCCTTCCCATTGCGTGGTCCCGGCACGCATCCGCAGCCCGCACTGTTATGACTCTCGCAGCCGCGAATGGAATTTCCTGTGCGTTTCCACTTTCGCGTGGCATGCGCCTCGGCGATCCGCTTGAACTGGCGATTACCGGGCTCGACCGTTCCGCATACCCCGACGCTGGCC
>NNCB01000074.1:0-29366 GCA_002317545.1 Scenedesmus quadricauda | reverse complement strand
TTCCGGGCGGCCCCAACCGTCCGGGCGTGTTCGTGACCCGCGAGGAATGCGCAAGCTTATTAAATAGACTCCGTATTGCGGCCTCAAAGCCCGCTTCGCCATTCTGATGTACTTTGTTTCCGCTGTAATTATCCGTCTGGAATATTACACCAACGCGCAGATGGCCCGGGCGGCACCTCCCAACCCCCACGTTCCCAGCCGCCCCTGCGTTTTCGCCACCTTGCGCGCCTCGACCTTCTTGGTGGCGTTGTCCTGGGTGCCCGCGCGCCATCAACTTGGCGCGCGCCGCTTTCGCATTGAAATGCGGCCCCGGCGTCACCGCCTGCTTGACGAGGCTGACCTGCCATTCGAGCTTCGGATCTGACGATCGAACCGGGCTGATCAGGCCGATCGACTGTCCGCGCATCCATTGTACTGGAAGTTCGAAACGCCGCCGTCCGTCGGTCGGCAGGCAACGCCAGATTATTGCACGCTGCGTGCCCTGCGCCGCGACGTTCGCCCTGCCCGTCTAGCGCGGCTGCACGACCTCTCCCAGCAGCTGCCCTCCACTGATGGGCCATCGCAGCGCGCCCTTGATGAAAGTCTTGATGCTGGAGCGACGCGCCTGGGTCTTCTGGCTAGACCGCTTAGTCACTGTGCCGCCGCAAAGGGTAAGAAGGTGCAAAGTCTTGTAGCAAACAACATGACATGGGTGCCGCCTGGGTGTGCGTAGCTGGTACGGCACCAGCCCATGGATAGCGAACACAGCCGCTAACAGTGCGAATGACCCCCTTGGGTTGCTGAAGGCTGCACTTGCTGTGCGATTTGGCAGCCATGCAGCCGTGGCTGCAATCGCGGACATCTTGCTGGGCCAGCGCCCTGGCTCTGCCGCAGCTGCTACCAGTCCAAGCTTCCAAGGTCGGCGCAGCGGCGCCAGCGCCGCGACCAGCGTTGACACTGCTGCACGGCATTGTTGTGGCCGCCACCTGCCGGGCTCACGACAAGCACGTGTTGCTGGTCCGCGCTGCCGCTCAGGGCGCGATGCTGGCTGGCCGCCCGTGCTGGCGCAGGAGCCACAGTGCACGGCCGGGCGTGTACTGCGGCATTGCCCGCGCCACGCTGTGCATGCCTTGTGGCCGTGCTGTCCCTAAGCCCTGGCGCACTCACCACGCAGCTCAGCGTGACTTGTCTCACGGCGACAGCAACACCGCATCCCCAGCCACTCTTCAGAGGCCGTGTCACCGCCAAGCGCTGTAGCAGGTCGACCCTTCACCCCAGCCGCCCGACCGCACCATGCGCCGCCACCCGGCCGCGCACCTTCCGGGGCTCCTTGCTGAGGCCGCAGACGAGGGCGTGGCCATAGGGCCGCGCGCTGTTGCCGTCGTCAAAGTTCTTGACGATCACGGCCTTCTTGCCGGCATACTTGCCGGTCAGAAGGATCACCACCTTCTGGGTCTGCGCACCAAGCCGGCCGCAGCCCGTTGAGGGGCTTCATGCCTGCCTCGAGGCAAGCACCACCCGCAGCAATCGCCGCGACCGCCGCGCCAGGTGGTGAAGCTTGAGCCGCGCTCAACACTGCAGCTGCACAACCTCAACACCATACGCTGCGTTGATATAGCAAGCTGTATCAGAAACCGCGTGAGCACTCCAAAGACGCGCTGCCCACCACTGCCGCGACTGCTGCATCGAGCCCCCAAGCAGGGATGCCGCCCGTCGGTCCCATGCGATCTCGTGTTTGTCTCAGCGTTTTCACTAACAAAGTGCTGCTGAAGCGCTCGCTGTCGGCCGCTTCGATGCCTGCGTCACAGCGCACCTTGAGGAACTTCACCATGGTGGCTCCTGTCCAAACACAAGGCGCCTAGCGTGAAAGAGGGGGCATACAGCTAAGTGGCCTGCTCAATATGACCGACCGGCTGGATGGCCTATCTGCAGCTACCTTGGCTAACGTGGCTATAAAAGCGAATGGCGTCCAGATGGGCTGATCCCTAATGCCGCGCAATGTTCGTTTGCTCTCCAGGGTGATTAACTCGGATAGGTCAGACGCGCTGTGTGAACTCCTTGACGGTGCTGAATCGGCAACTCACTGCTCAGCAATGCCAGCATGAGGAATGACACGGACGGCCGCCCTTGGACTGCATAAGCCACTTACTGTTTGAACAACTCAATGTGTCAGGAACAAGGGTCGACAGAAATAGCGGACATGCTTGCTGGCAAGCAATGGTCAATGAATCCTGCGGATAACCGTTGTGTGAGAGCAGTATGACAAGATTTGCCCCCAAATCATTTACTCAATTACATTTTTGTCTTTATCAATCACGTCAACGATCAAATTCAATCATTCAAGCCAAAAACGGCACGGCGGGCCGCGGTTTTCATTCGAAGACTTTGGGGAATTCAGGCGATGATGACGCGGATACCGGCGGCTTCCATCATCGCGACATGGCGCGGCTCGATCCCGGCATCGGTGACGACGATGTCGATCTCGTCGAGGGCGCAGACGACATTGCCCGATGGGCCCGAGAATTTCGAACTGCGCGACGAGCACGATAATCTCGACCTTGTTGTTGCTTGAGTATGCATGTTTTAAACATCTGCGACTTCCCATACATGTGATCTTGCTTTTCGAAATGTGCCGCGATGGGTGGTTTGTAACAGGTCCTGCTGATCCAGTGGGCCGGACAAGAGAAGCTCTGATGTTAAGGCCCCTGAGCGACCGTACACGCGGCTGTCTGCAGGGCGTCAGCAACGCCGACCTCACCGCTGCGCTGTGCTGCATGCTCTCCGCACCTCCCGACATCCCTGCAGCGGGCGTCGCGGCGGGTGGCATCACCGGCGCGACACCCGTATGGCGGGAAGGCCGCAGCAGCTGGGACAGCCTGGTGGATGTACCAAGTTGGCAGAGGTGCTGATGGCGGCGCAAGCCGACGCCGCTTCGCGGCGCGGCTTAATTCAGGCATTAGGCATCATGGGCAGAACCTGTGATTCATCAATGCACAGAAAGCAGTTGCTCTCAAGTGAGATATCAGTGTGCTTCTACTGCCTGGCAGAGTTCCCTCCAGCGAGCATCGTGGAGTGGGTTGATGGAGATCCAATCGGTCAAACTGCAATCTGTCCCAACTGCGGCATTGACGCCGTTGTTGGCTTTAACGGGGCGCCGCCGAGGATTTCAGATCAGTATGAAAAGCGGCAGGTGGAACTGATGCCTGACGCTCAAACCACTTTTTATATCGCCAGCCTGTAACACCTCAAAGCCTTCCAGGCTGATTATCCTGGAAGCGGAGGTCGCGGCGGCGGTCGAGGCCGAGGCAGGTGTCCGCAGCGGCCACACCGAAGACGCAGGGGGACCGGCGACGCCTGAGGAGCTGGAATTTGAGGACGACGATGGGACGGTGTACGTTTGGGACGGGGCGCTGCGCAAGTACCTTCCGAAAGACGCAGGCACAGCAGCGGCAGCGGCGGCGGCGGCATCTGGTGTCGGGGACGCGGGCGCGTATGATCTGGAGGCGATGACGTCGCGGCTGACGACGAGGTGCTGCCGAAGCTTGCGGGCGCCAAGGCGGTGCTGCGGCGACGCGGGGGCTGACGCAGACGTCGATGGCGATGCACGACGCGATCAAGTCGATCAAGGTGCCGGTGATCGAGGTGCATCTGTCGGACCCGATGAGCCGCGAGCCGTTCCGTCACATCAGCTACGTCGGCATGGCCGCCGCCGCGCATTTTGCAGGCCATGGCGCGAACAGCTATCAGCACAGACCGCCAAGGCGCTCTCGCGTGTGAGTCTTCCGCTCCTGGAGGCCTGCCGGTCAATTGACTACCTACGACCTGGACCCTGCTCATTATAACCCAGTCCACCTGTAAAGCCATAGAGCGAAGCGATGCTGCATGAACAAGGACAAGATGGACGAAGTAAGCCGCGGATGAAGATGCGATGTATACAGGGAGGCATGGGCTCGGCAGTACTTGAATTCGACTCCAGCGGTTTGCGGAGCAGGATCAGGGTTGAGAAGATTCAGCCGAAACTCAACTATTCCTGTCTGCAATAGCGTCAGATCCGCATTTTTTGTTCAATATCCTTAACAACCTCTACGCGCTCACGCTTCGTAAGTCGGACCTGGCCCCGGAGGTAGTTTGATTGAAACTACTCCACGTGTACGACAACGGGCTGCCGTTCGACACCGACGAGAAGACGTCGCGGCAGCTCTGGAACTGCGGCCGCATCAGAGGGGCCGGACGCGATCACCCTCAGATAAAAAATAATTCCGATCGGAGAGGGGGGGAGTTCCCTTTCCGTTGGTGTGATAGCGTTTGCCAAGGGCCAGGGGCCCTTGGGGCGGCAGGATGGAGCACGTTATTCTGGCGGCAGTGGTGGCGCCGCGGTCTTTCGCATCCTGTCGAACGATGTGCGCGCCGAGCGGGCGTGCTTCCTCAAATTGTTCGTGCTGCGCTCGGCGAAACGGGCGTCTCAAGGGCGATGCTCCGGTGACGTACCTCAAGGCGCCGAGTTGCAGCTCGCGACCAGGGTGTTGGATGGCACGCCGCTGAGGGACGGTGGCAAGCCCATGAGCGTCATGCAGTGAGCAGTGTGGGGTGGGTGGATTGCGAGGGGACGCTGGAGCAGAAGGTGCGGCAGCGGAATAAGGCTTCAGCATCATCATGCTCCCCTGGTTTTGTTGGGGAACAGCAGCATGATGTCACGCAGATCGCTCACACAGAACGCTGTTGCCCAAAAAAACGCATGCGGCATGCGTCAAGACACACAAACTCTGTTTTCAAATTTGTGCAGGGCCAAGTTTGAGATGAAGGGTGAGGCCTACCAGGCCAAGGACAAAGCGATTGCCCCCGGCGGCGCGGCGCACAGCAGCAGCATCGAAAGCGGGGCCCAAAGGCCAAAGGAGGCAATAGGGCCAGCACAAAGGCGCAGTAAACCGGCGGAAAAGAAGCTGGGTTGTTCCGGCTTTGACGACAACTGCCGATGGAAAAGGTATGTTCGAAGCTGATGTCATTGATTCGAAGGTGCATTACATTAGACCTCATTGAGTGTTACAGGGCTCTTGGAAATCCGCAACATACTACTGATTATCCATGCGGGCTTCGAGTCGTGTGGTACAGAATGTGTGAACCGGATGGATTTGAAATCATTCTGACTAATCCTCGTCTATAAACACCCTGCAGATCACCTGTGATCTTTACCGGTATGTTTGACCGCGGTAAGTGTGGTAGTACGGGGTACTATTTGCAATTAGTCACCCTGATGAAATGCGCGGGCGCGTGGCTTCAGTGAATAGTATGTTCATCAGTTCCTCCAATCGAGCTGAGTGTCTTGAAAGAAGGCGTGATTATGGCCATTGACGCTGAGAGTGTTGCTTGTCAGTCTAAATGTATCTCCTGACCGATAACAACGTACCCGTCTTGCCCTTACCCCTCCGCCCCAGGCATAAACACATGCCTACATGCTGCAACTGTTGCCCGGTTGCGAATAGCTGCGCAATTCGTCGCACCCCGACATCTTTCACTACGAGGTCGAACATGTCGACCAGATCGGCGAGGCGATCCGCACGATCGCGATGGTCAGCCCGCGCATTGTCGTCATCAATGGCGGTGACGGCACCGTGCAGGCGGCGCTGACCGAGCTGTATTCGGGCGGCCATTTCGGCGGATCGCCGCCGCCGGTGGCGGTGCTGCCGAACGGCAAGACCAATTTGATCGCGCTCGACCTGGGCGCCGCGGGCGGGGGTGGCAGGGCGAGATGGTGGGAAGCAGCGCGACTTGACGGGTCTGATGGCCTCCCCCAGTAGGTATTGGTGGTGGCAGGCCAGAAGAGCGACCATGGCGGCTGGAAGCCCGGCTTGCGCAGGCTACTTGCTGCAGCCGAGGAGCGTTCATGGTCGGCTGCTCCCGATCTAACCGCTCCAAAGCCCACGCAACCGGTTGCGGCGCCCGCTGCCCTGCTCGGAGAAGCCCGGCCAGGCCTGGTCGCATGCCCGCCACATGGCACTGCCTGCGCCCGCCTGACGGATCAGGTGAAGGAGACATCGGAGGAGGAGGCCGCGCGGCTTTATGCGACACACATGACATGGAGGCCAAGGCCACCGCCGCTGCTCCGGCGGCCGTTCCTGAACAGAGGGCGGCTACAGGGGAGGCAGCACGGGCACGGACGAAGCCGAGCCGATGGACTTAGAGCGGTAACTCGGGCTGGTGTAAGAGTTGTTGACAGTTATTGCATGTTCGATGCAGGCGGAGCACCACATGCAAACGAGGGGGACGCCGGAAATGCAAAGGCAGGGGGGAACAGGGCGGAGTGGTATGATGGTGTTCAAGCCAGCCTCATTGCAAGATCGTGCGCTTCAGCGTCGTGGGCGGCATGTTTCGGGTTTCATTCGGCAGCATGGCGCAGTTCAGGACTCGGGCACGACACTTGTGCTGGCTTGCAGCCCTGTGCCCCAGCAGGGTCAGGTGCATGCCTCGAAGCAACCCCGCCAATTCATGCCTTCATTATGCACCAAGACAGCTCGCTTGATGCCTGTTCTTGGTGCTCGGCGGGCGGCGCGTCTCCTTGTGCTCTGCTGTGCTGTGCAGGTGGTGTGTGCAACAAGGCAGGCGATGGCAGATGCTGGTGCAGGGCCTGGAATCGCGAGCCCGCTCGATCGCTGGGCACATCCCGACCGAGGATCATTCAGTGCATACCTTTACAGGCGATGGACTTTCCACGTAAAGCGACGCCCGAATCTGCCAGATGACGCTCCACGACATCCTCCAGCCACCATGGCCGCCGAGCACCAAGAGGAGGACCCCATGAAACGATGAGGCACGACGTCGAGAACGCCCGCGACCTGGGCAAGATCGAGGATTGCCAGCGAAGAAGCGCAGCACCTTACGACACCACTGCGCGTCCTCAAGTACTTTTTGCTGAAGGTAGACCTCAAGATAACATGCCTCTGCGTACCCGGAAATCTCTGATTCATTGGGCACACACGGATCCGCCAGCGATCTCACTCCGCTAGCGTGCGTACGCATGTCCGGCGCAGCCCGAGTTGGTGAAGGCATCTAGCCTATGGTTTGAGCCCCCCAGTGACGGTGCGGCACGATGATGCCATCCTCGACGGCGTGGGTCCACTGAAGCTGCGGCGGCGGGATCTTCCATGAACAAGTCGCTCGTGCGGCACGGTGAATGTGCCTGCCTGGGGCCGCATACTGATTTCCGGCCAGCATGATGTTCCTTGGGCAGGCGCTCGCTCACTTCGGCGGACAGCTGCGTCAACCAGACTGCGCCTGCATTGCTGGATCGAGCATCCTGCCGTTCATGGGCAAGCGTCGTGCCAGGCCATCGGGCATGGGCAAGTACGGCAAGGCGTGGATTCGATGCGCTGTCCAACACCAAGGCCATGCTGATCGGCAATCCCGACGTGCTGCTCGCGGTGCTTCCACACGCGCGACTGGCGTACCAGGTGGGACCGGCGAGGGGCCGTGGGCGGCGGAGAGCCTCAATTGACTGCGCGCGCCTTGTGCTCTGGTCAATGGCCAGTGTGAATAGCCGCGCACCATGTTCAGCTGGAATGAGCCGCTGTTATACAAGCCGTTCTGCTGTGTCGAAAAGCCCGCAGGTGCAAGGTGCAGAACGCCAGCCGCCAGAGCACCAGGCGCTCCGCCTCATCACCCTCACTGCCCCGCCACCAGACGTTACCGAGTTCCGCGCGCCGGGACATGAACCAAGGGGATGGACCATTTTGGCGAAGCTGGAGGCAACGCAGGACGCGCGCCGCGACTGGTCGGACCAATATTGGTGGTCCGGCGACGGAGTGCGACTGCACGCGCGCATCTATGCCGGGCCGGAAGGCAGCGAGGCCAAGCCGCCGGTGCTGTGCATGCCGGGGCTGGCGCGCAACGCCCGTGATTCGAAGCGCATTGGCGTTTTTGACCGACGACGCCGATGCGGGCGAGGACAAGATGGAAAAAATGGCTGCGGAAAAAGCGCAGTCGATCTGGGACATCGCGCGCCATTATACCGAGGCCTATTGGGCCGATGTGAAGGCGCTCAACATCCGCCAGCCGGCGCACTGGTCGATCGCGACCGATTACGTCCCGCAGATGATCGAATTTGCCAAAGCGATCGCCGACAAGCATTGCTACGAACTGGACAACGGGCTCTATTTCGACACCTCCTGCGCTCCCGTCAGCGGCCTTCTAAAGCAGTGCCTCGCTGCTGACCAGCAGAGCCTTGCCCCCGCGCAACCCCAGCCCCATCGCCTCTGCTGCTGGGCCTCTGTTTTTGGCCCTCGCTGCCCCCACCCCATCCCACTCCCGCAGACATGCGCGGCGACGTGCAGGAGATCTTCAAGAAGACGCCCCACGCGAAGCAGGTCATGATGTTCTCCGCAACCCTGGGCCAGGACATCCGCCCCGTCTGCAAGAAGTTCATGTCCAACGTGCGTGGCCCTGGCTGTGGCTCTGGGACGGGCACCTGCCGGCGCCGGCTGCGGCTCTGCCGCCGGCGCCGTCGCTGACTGGAAGCGCGAAAGCCGGCTTCTTGCCACCCATCGCCATCGCACACGCGCCAAGCGCTTTGCCTGGTTGGAGCACAAGTGCCGGCCAGGGCATGAGTGGACGCACCCATGGCCATGCGCCGGGATCCACAGCCTTGCAGCGTCGGCGCCGGCAGCGCGCTGACGGCAGCAGGCGGTGGTGTTCGCGCTCTCTGCGCCGCCTGCTGCGGCGCTGACAGCTGGCCGTGGCAGCCGCGGCCTCGCGGCCCGTCGCGTCTGCGTTGGCACCTGCGTGTGCGGCCTCCACTTGACGGCGTCTGCAGCCGTCGGCAGTGGCGGCGGCCACACGCCCGATGCCGGGCAGCACGGCGCGCTCCGCAGCCTCCGGGCCTGCCGCACTGAGTGCAGTGTGGCGACGCTGGACCCACTCGTGGCCGCGCACCACCCCCAACATCGGGGAGCGGCACACGCGCGCGCCGCCGGGCCTACCACGCACGCGCTGCACGCGAATCGCACCTTCGGGACGGCTGCGTTAAGGCGGCCATAACACGATTCTTCGCGCGCTCGGTCGAGAAGTGATCGGCACGCGGCTGCACAGATCCAATGCCACCCCAAGTCGCGGCCCGATATCCGCTTGGTTGCGGCGGCATTGGACCTGCGCCGGACGGACCATCGCGCGCTCGGCAAAGCGAAGCTGGCGCTGCCGTTGCCCCGGCTTTCCATTCCGTCCGCCGGAAGCGCCCCCATTTTGCCTTGCGACGGTGCCCACTTTCACACCACATTCGTCACTCAACTGCCCGCGCCTGATCGGCAGCGAGACCCCGCCACGTCATCCTCGAACACCCCCCTGCCCACCCGTGCCCTACCCTCACCGCCAGCCTATGGAGATCTACGTGGATGACGAGGCCAAGCTTACTCTCCATGGGCTGGTGCAGCACTACGTGATGCTGCACGAGGACGAGAAGAACAGGAAGCTCACGGACCTGCTGGACGCCCTGGACTTCAACCAGGTGGGCGCGGCTGGGGTGCACAACCGAGCGGATAGGCACGGCCTGTCGTTTGATATTATTGATAACCTTGCCGTCGTAGAAGGTCGAAAGGCTGATACCGATCTGGAGGAAACCCGATCCGTCGGCGTGATTCAGGTCGTCGCAGGGTTGGTTATGCAGACCGCGACCTTCTATGCGGCGTCGAGCCGCTTGCTGCCGTCAAGGTCGGGCATGCACACGCACATCTCGATCTGGGAAAAGGGCAAGCCGCTCTTCGCGGGCAACGGCTATGCGGGCCTGTCCGACATGTGCCTCTATTTCATCGGCGGCGTCATCAAGCATGCCAAGGCGCTCAACGCCTTCTCAACGAGCAACTATCCCGCCAGGAGATCCTCAAGGCCGGGCGGGTGCCGGAAAAGCTCATTTTGAACAATGAAGCCTTCTGTCCGCAGATGATGGGGCTGGAGCCCGCCAAGGGCGTTTATGCCCATATCATCGGCGTCGATATGGGCTGTGCATCGGATACCAGGCGCGAAAATGTGCACGAGAGAATCCGCATCCAAACACCGTCCATTCACTGTGGATTGCTGAATCCGACGCACAACCCTGTCCCGCTGACCAGGGCGCACCTGGTGGCGACGGACCTGGTACCGCGGCATTGACGTGGAGCGCGTCAACATCGTCATCAACAACGACATGCTCGTCACGGACGAGTTGCACGGCAACGGCGCGGGTCGTTGCGAGGCGCATGTGCGCGCTTGCAAGGGCGCAAGGGTGGAGACGGGGATGGAAGGCGTTTGGTGCGGGCTGGGTGGTTTCTGGCTCAATAAAGCGTGACAACGGGCTGCGAAGACGTCAAGGGCTCTGCTGTCGGCCTGGCTGGTGCCGTGCCTTCCAGCCGGGCTGCCTGGGCCATACCCTGGCGCATGACGGGCGTGGCCATCGCTACCTACCCGTTGCTGGCCGGAAGTACCACCAGCCTGCTGGGGATCGGGCTGCTCTCGGCACCAAGGGCCTGGCTATCACCTTTGGTCCAGCGAGGAGGACAGCGAGGTCCTCAACGCCGTGCAGGGGGAGTGCGGAGGGTGGGGGGACGGCGACTGGCCGCTTTGGTAGAGGCTATGGGTGCACAGCGGCATCGATCGTCGCTGGGTTGCGTCCACTTTGCTCTGCGACTGGCCGGGCCACCTGCTGACGTTGTGAGTTCGAATTTGCCTGGCAGCGCCCCACTTGCGTCTCGCTGTTCTTGTCATATCCAACGGATGCGTAATCTAATACTCTGCGCCTGCGTCTGCACCTGCTACGCAGTGCAGACAGGAGCGCTTCGACGTGGACATCAAGCCCCTGCCCAGCAGCATAGACGCGTCCACGTACATGAACCAGGCATGAGCACGCTCGAGAATCACGTGACCCCTGTTTGTTGGCTGCAAAGCCGATCGTGTAACATTTTTGCATGTTGGTACTATCAGCACTTTTCAAAGCAGGTCCGGGGTCATAGTTGGCAACCCGCAAATGGTGCCAATGGTAGATCGGCTGATAGGTAGCTGGAATGAAACGCAACCATGTTTCCTGATGAAAATTTACAATAGCCATTGCCAAGTCTTGGCTGTGTGTGCTGCGGAGAACCCCGTTGTAAGTTTTTTTTACCTGTGGGCCTCCGGCACTCTGATGCATGCACATCCATCCGCTCAAGCGCTGACGGCACACAGTTCAAAGGTGCAGTCAGTGCTCGAGATACCAATGCACAAGCGTTTACTCCCCGTGTGGTATAAACAGGGTTCGGGGAGCTAATCGCAGGCGCCACGCGATCAAGCCGTAGGCTGAGCTACTCTCGCGTCGTCGCACGTAAATTCTACAACATTACCCGGACACCTAACGTAACTGACGCTAGAAAAAGCAGACAACCGGGCGAACACCCGAGTATCGCGGCGATATTCTTCCTAGGTCTATCCACGACGGGCCGCACTTGCACCCTTGGTTGCGCCGGCAGGGTCCATAGATCCACAGAGCTGTAGAATGGGCCAAGAATGAGGCTGGAACGGCTGCAAGGCCAATCAGCTATCTGAAAGCACTGCAAACTTGCTAAGCCAACACAGGCACACATACGGACGCAATGTGGAGGTTCAGCGCAATGGCTGGCATGCGCTGGCCTGGAAGTAGAAGTCTTCAATCTCAAAAAGGGTACAAAAAGGGTACAAATTCGACGTCACCAGTTGGTGTTGGATTAGCCGCGATTGCGGCCCGGGCACCGCTGCGGGCCATGGGGGGGCCTGGCAGTCAGAAGAGCTTGCGTCAGGTGCCAGCAACGCTTGGGCTCCGCCATCGCCCACAGGCGCAGCCGCCGATGCGACCGCGGCTCGCTCGACCCTATCCCGCGCCTCAACCAGCTGCCGCCCCAGCGCCGCCAGCTCGCCCCCCACCGCATCGGCGGCAGGGCACTCGTCACTCATGAGCTCAATGGAGGTGGCTACGCCGTCAGCGGCGCTCGACACCTCCTCTGCATCCGCGATGCAAGGTGCAGTTGACAGGCGTGGTAGGGCGTAATTGTAACCCAGCGAATCAGGGCTGTTCCACATCCCAACAGACGTCGCTGGCGCCGAGCTTGAGTGAAGCAGGGTGCTGCTCGTGCGGCACGGCGCGAGGGCGGTTTGGTGGACTCAAACGCGTCATGCGGTGGCCACTTGTACGCTGAAATCTCGAGTTCCGCCGTTTGAAAGTTACCATCGAACCCGACGCCTCCCGCCGCGAAGCGTCCTGCGCATCACGACCTGCGGGGGGTACTATGGCAGCACCCAGGTCCTCCACGCAGCCTGCAGGTTGCGAGCGTGGAAGAGGCTGCTCTCCCAGCCTTCCAGCGCCTCACCGCCGCCGGGGCCGCTGACGCCTGCCATCAGGGCGCGACTTGCGCATGCCGTCGTTGGTGAGGGCGGCGATGGGGGAAGGGCGCTGCCGATGCGCTGCCAAAACCGGTATCCAGCATGGCCGAGCGATCAGCTGCACACAGCTCCAGTAGCAGCACCGCGTGCGCACAAAATCAGCGCACAGCTAAATTCATGCTGGTCTCGCTTCAAGCAGCCTTGCAGCACGCCGCAGCAAGGCCTGTGCGGCACGATCCCTGCGCCGAAAGCCTCAAGGACACCATTGAGCGCGTCCTGCCCTATTATCAAAGCGCGATCGTCCCCGAACTCGCCGCGGGCAAAACGGTGCTGATCTCGGCGCACGGCAACAGCGCCCGGCGCTGGTCAAGCATCTCGCGCTTCCCGATCCGATCACTCACCGGCCTCGAAATCCCGACCGGCCAGCCGCGCAGTCGTACGACCTGCCGCTTGACCCCGGCACCAACGACCGCCGCAGCGACGCCGTTTGCTCCGCCGCCACCTTGTGCGCTGGCGGCGCCGCCGCTGCCACCGCTGCCGCCGCCGCCGCGGCAGGCAGAGCCCGCTGTGGACGCCGCGCCTGCCGCGGCGCCGGCTCTGAGCTGCCGGCGTCGTCGTCATCTCGTAGCCGCTGCCGCCGCCGCCGGTGCCGTCCCCCTCGTCCAGCTCTTGCATCTGCGGCACAGCAGACAGCAGACTGGTCGGCCCTGGAAGAGAAACGCAGCGCTGCAGGCCTGGCGGGCATCGTGACGGGTACCCGCGAAAAGGCCGACAAGTGGAAACAACGTTACGCCATTCCCGCGACAACTTACAACTCCTACACTGCGATTGACATCCAGTCAACCTGGTTCATCAACCTCGTTGAGCGGCCTTGGGTCGGTCCGCAACCATGCGGCCCCATCACCACCCAATCCCCAGGTAGAAATAGAACAGCGCGCCATCACCCCGGCCAGGGCCTTGCACAGCGCGGCCTTGTTGTCCAGCAGCAGCGGCAAGGCCACCGCGTCGCAGCGCCACCACACATGTGGCAACGCGCGCTTCGGCCATTCCGGCCTGTTTGGCGCCGGCATTGCGGGGCGTAGGCTGTAGAACAGCATGCGGACATGAATGGCGGTTGCCGGCGGCGCCGCGATCAAAGCCGTTCCTGCAAATCCAAAGCGGGGGCAGGAGTTGGCCCCTGCTGCCCGGCCGGCTGTGGTCACGCGCACCATGCCCTGCGCCGGCCTATAAGGGCGACAGCGACGCCTATATCAAGCCTTGTCGTCCTTGCGCAGCGATGACCCCGGCCGCGGCGCCGCTCGCGCGCAGAACGCTCGCACAGCACGGGCACGACTGCTGCAGCGCGCCGACGAGCGATGCGGCGACGTCGGGAGCGAGCGACGGGGCGCCGGCCTCGCCGCACGTGACACCAACTGCAGCTGGGCGCGAATATTGCTGCGCGTTGGTGACGGACAGAGATGCGTGCACGCGGGTGGATCGAGCGCGGTCCACATGGCGGAAGCGGCGGCCATGCTGAGCGCACTTGGTACCGAACAAAGTTTCGATCATCGGCCCGGCGACGACGGCGAGCCCGCAATAGAAAGGCGCGGCCACCAGCATCAAGATGCGCACCGTCTTCAGGAACGACCAGCGCCGCGCTGCGAGCGTCGATTGTGCCGATCCATGACTTCCGCAACGCGTACCCGGCGATGATCTTGACACGTCTGAGTAACAGCGTTTGAGTATTTGTAGGGATCCGAATCA
This sequence comes from Scenedesmus quadricauda, assembly GCA_002317545.1. Taxonomy (NCBI): domain Eukaryota; kingdom Viridiplantae; phylum Chlorophyta; class Chlorophyceae; order Sphaeropleales; family Scenedesmaceae; genus Scenedesmus; species Scenedesmus quadricauda. The sequence goes on along the minus strand of NNCB01000074.1, from coordinate 15,299 downwards.
GGCCGCTAGCATATCGGCCAACTGCAAGAACAGGTACATTTGTGCCCATTGCCGAGCGTTCCGCGGACGGGAAGCCGAGTACAGGCTTTCGTTCTTACTTTTAACGCACATTCGGAGCCACTTTGTGTGCTGTTCTCCTGTGCCGCCCAACACGCCGCTCGGCAATCTGGCTCACGGCCTTGTCCCGAGGAGATCATCATGCCCTTGGTGCGATCGAGTACCTTCAGCGCGTCGTGCCGGCCCATCGGGCTGAAGGAGTGGGTGATCACATACTCGAAATCCAGGTATTTGAGGCCATTGAGGATGCCGGGCCAGGTGCCGTCGGTGTACTCCTTGATGTTGAGGACGGCTCCAAAGTGGTTCTTGCCGCCAGGCGAACTGACGACGAAATCGCCGGTCTTGGCCGAAAACATATGCCGGCTGACCGACAGATAGTCGCAAACTGGTGACGAAGGTACCTCCGAGGGTACAGCTTTGACGGCTACACGGCATTGGCGGGAGTGTCGGTGCCCCCACTGCCAGATGCTGTCGGGTTATGTGCGCCCGGCGAGGTGTGGCGAAATCCCGCTCCCTGCTTGTAACCTTCGGTACCCTCCCACTGGCGCTCATGAGAGCTCTATGTGTACGAACGTATACACTGGAATCGAAACATTACGCAGTGCTCCCGCGTGCGCGCACGGCACAACACACACACACACGCTCACACTCTTACACACGCACACACACACACACGGCGCGCACGCACGCACGCGCGATGCACACCTCAGCGTAGCCTACAACCGCAACGGCCGGTCTCGACGCCATATCTGGCCCAATGGCGTAGCGTTACGAATCGGCCCCTGCTCTGTCACACGAACGAGTGCTGCACTTGCTCCTGGCGGAGCGACGCCTTGGCTCGAGAGAGCTGCTCGGGCTTCACGGTGCCTTGGAGGCGCTCAACTTGGGACCGGCGAGCTCACTTGCGGTATCGCTTGCGGGGTTGGAGGCAAGTGCCGCCAACCTTGATCACCCAACGATGGCCCGTGCCGCGAGCCGCCGAACGCCGCTGCTCTAGATTCCTGAACGCATCACACGCGCTCCTCGCTGCTCCCCATGAAGGTGTCATCCGTGGTCTTTGAGCCCGAGGGCAGCCAGCGCACGCTCAGCGCGGTCCTCAACGGCGCCGAGTACATCCGCATCGGCCCGGTGCGCCATGTCCTTCGGATCACCGATTCGACCCCGCGCACCAGGCGCCCGCAGTCCCGCCGACAGCGCAGTACATGGAGTAGAAGCGATGACGATCACTATTGAAGTAGACGACCGGCGGGCTGGATATTATATTGTAGGCCTACCCTGGATAGTGAGGATTCGCGTATGCAATAGGCTCTGTTGAGGCCAGTGCGCTCACGCATTTGCACCATCGGTGGCGTACTGAGTGCAATGGCTGTCACCTACTTTGGTAGCTCGCCCACAGGTTGATGCAAATACTTCCAAAAATTGCTTGTTTGGCGTTGCTCAAGATTTGCAGCATGTCAAATATTGTTTTATTACAGTCCTTGAAGCACGGCGTTGGCAATTTTCCACTCTGGGGTATTGCAGAAGCATGCATGTAGCATATACAAACTGGCCAAAAAACAGAGAATCAGAAACCAAAAATGGGCGTATGGTGCGCTTTCAGCGCACCACCGGTGGCGACGGCAGCTTTCCTGCTGCTTGCACCGCAGGATGCAGGCGTCGGCTTGAAGGCAGCAAAAGCCGTGCACAGGAGGGCAGCCATCATGAGGAATGCCATCAGGTCAGGGGGTCAAAGCTACTGCGAGCGCCGTGCGTGTTGCCACCACATCTGCGAGTTCGTCGCGTCGACAAAGGAAAGCGCTGGCCTCACGTTACGCCGAACAGTTGCGGAGCGACGAATTGAGCGTTCATTGGGCGGACAAACATATGTCTTGATAAATGACCACCTTCACGAATATCTCTCCTCATCAATACGTTTTGGACGTAGCGCCTGCGTGGGCGCACAGGCAAAGGCGGCAAGCCATGTTTTACGAGGTCCCAGGCTGCCCTTGCGATGAACTCGCACCACCCCACCCGCTCCTGCCAGCCCTAGCCGGCCAAATTGAAGAGTGCACGCACCTCCCTCAGCGCTGTTGCGGCGCTGCAGGCGTGGTACGAACATATGCCGGTGCGCAAAGCGCTGTTGCCGCGCGGGGGCATGGTCGCGATGAACCGCGAGTTTCGCTATGGCGACCTGATGGCGATGCAGTTGCTCGACACGCGGCAATATCGCGATGACCAGCCATGCGGCGACGGCTTCAAGCCTGCCTGCCCCGAAGTGTTCGCCAAGGACCGGCAGGTGCTGGGAATTGCATTGCAGCGGTTCTGAGTGCTGCATGCAGCGGTGGATTACGGGCATGCCCGTTGTCAAAGTCACCGCGCGATTGGCCGCACCACAGCTGCGGGTCTTCGTCGCAGTGCAGCCAGCCGCCAAAGGGGCAGCACCAGCTCCTCGGGCATCTGGCGACGAAGATCAGGGAGCCGGACGGGACAGAGACCTGGCGCACCGGCGGCCTTGGGTGCAGCGGGAGACGGCCGTCCTGCTCACGGAAGATCAGCTTCGAGTCGCATGATGTGCATTTAATGCTCCAGGATGATTTTATATCTAATTCGGTACCTTAAACAACATACGGGCCAAGATTTAACAAAAGAACCCGGCAGCAGCGCAGCACGCCTTGTCAGCTGCGCAGCGATCACAATGGTGGGGAGGTCTTCCTCTAGCTTGATCAGCAGCTGCTGCGTGGCTGCATGCCGCGTACCCGAAAGATCCTGCGTGCCATTCCGTCGGGCCCCTGGTGCGGGGTCGAAGGTCGGAAACCTTTTCGACGCGGATGATCTCGGCATGGTGAACAGCTATGAGCCGACAAGCGCTGATCCACAGCAAGAGCTATCGACAAACTGGTTGCTGTCCGACCTGTGGTTCGAATCGGCTGGAGACTACTCCCCCAAGAGCTACGGTTTTGAGATCTCGGATCGCATAATCGACTTCATCAGAAAGGATTCGGCTCGTGCGATGTTCCACATAGCTCGCGGGTATGCTACGAGCGTCTGGGCGCAATGCCTGGAGCCCCATGGGAGCAAGCATTTTGTCGACGACGCAGCAGGAGTCAGAGACGGCGGTCCCTGGCGCGGGCCTCTTTGGTATCCGTCGCTTGCGCATCAGGATTTATAGCGGGGGCCGGGGTGGCCTGTAAGGAATTGATAGCCCCGGCCAGGGCTTTTCTCTGCTTTGCATTCCAGTACGGTAGGCTCGGCATTATGCTGTGATGTCCCGGTAGCGCCGCAATCGCGTCTAAAGCCCCGCCTTCTTTCCATCGACGTCGTAGATGCAACGAGCTGATTCAGCGCGTGATGACCGCGCACGATCGAGGCCAGCGTGCACCATCGTTGGCCATATTTCGGACGAGGTGCCGCAAGGGGAGTGGCACGCATCGCGGTGGTGCTGCTCTCGGGCCCAATATCCCGAACCCATGCAGTGCCATCGCTTATGCGCTGAGAAAACGGGGCCTGTCTGGTCCTGAAGCCCACAATGTCGGAATAGGGCAGGCATCAGGCAGCTTGACGACGGCCTGCTTGACAAGGGCGCTGCTCTTGCAAGCGGCAGGCCGCAGCCGCGTGCGTGGCGGCTCTCAGCGATGGTTGGTCCCCTCCGGCCGCTCACCGCTGTCTGCCCACGGCCCGCGTACCCTGACGCCCGCCCCCACCCCCACCGTGGAGACAGATGTGCCAGGTGGCGACGCGGCGGAGGCGATGCCGCAACGTGCACAGCGACCCCGCGTGGCGCCGCGCGGCGGGGGTGGCGTGCGCTGACCTCAGGGCGTACCTGGCTGAGCGTGAGCCAGCACTTCGGATGTACGCCAGCTAGGCGTCACCCGGACAGGGGGCGGGCGGTGTGATTCTAGACGGTCGAGGCAAGCATCCAGCCCAGGCTCCAGACTCGGATTCACTGGCGGCTTGACGAAATGAGGCTGTATGCCTCGTCCTCGGAAGTGCGATCTGATCGGAGGATCAATGTTGATCTGGCCGGGGCAGACGTCTGCAATCCCTGAACAGCCTAGCGGGAGGCGGCGTACCGCTGACGCGAGCGATAGGCCAGATAATAAGGCGCAGCTCGTCGAGATGAGAATGCCGGTCGAAATATCGGCCGCAGCTAGCGGCGATCAAAGGACCTCCACCAGCGGCCGGGAGTTGCATGGCGGGGCGGTGCCGGCCGGCAGGACCACCTCACCCCTGCCACTGGTGAGGGAGATTTGATCGCAGCGCACTCACGACATCGCTTGGACACAGCGCAGAAGGGAAGCCCATAAATCGCCGCCACCTGCCGTGCGCCTGATGCGCGCGATGGTCGCTTGGCCTAAGGGCATCATTGCAATTATCTGCAACGCCGCAGGAACCCGTGCAGCCTGTCCATGCGGCGTCGACCCCAACCTGCCTGCGAACATTCCTTCTTTCTTGTACACCACCTCGCCAACAGATGAGCGGCGTCTGAGCTGGCGGGCTTTTTCACAGAGGACGTCCTGGTGGGCAGCAAGCTACAGGTGGACCAGGCGAAGAGCTGGGTGCACCTGCAGGACGAATCAACGCGCGCACGGCTGCGGCGGCTCATGGAGCTGGGCGCAGCACTACCCAATACCGACCAGTCGGCCCTGGTGGATGGCTTGGTGGGCAGGAGGGCTGACCTGTGCTTGCGACAACAAGAGGCTTTCCCACCAACACGTAAAGCAACGTGCTATATGTTGAACCTGACCTTAGTGACTACGTCAGATTCACGGTACCACGCATTTGGCGTTGCGCGTTGTGCATTTTATGCCTGGTTGCTGAGGCGACGCCCACCGCTCCGCCGCAGTCCGACCCCAAGCAGCTCGGCGCCGCTGATGGGCGGCGCACCGTCTGCCGCCGAGCTATCGTCGAGGCGCGCGGCGACCGCCTGGCGTTGCCGCTGGACGGCGCCACCTCCACTCGTTCCTGACGAGCGTGCCCAGCGAGGACGCACGGCGGCAGGTGCGCAAGCGCCCCGCTCTCCGCACCATCGTCCAGACGCAGCGCCCACGCTTGAGCTGTCTGCGGCGGCTCAGCAGTTGCAGCGCTCCAACATCCCCTGAACCAGCCCGGGCCTGCTGCTGCTGCCGCTGCTGCTGCTGCTGCTGCTGCTGCTGCTGCTGCTGCTGCTGCTGCTGCTGCCGCTGCTGCTGCTGCTGCTGCTGCTGCTGCCGCTGCTGCTGCTGCTGCTGCTGTTGGCAGGCAACATGCGCCCCTGCCACCACCTGGTTCAGCTGTCTTACTTGAAACCTCATGTTGGATTGTGGAATTGTGGGGATGCAGGTGTAGATTGCGGGCCACTCCAGTCCAGCCAAGAACAGGATGCTGTAAAGTATTGGGAGCGGCATGAGGCGGAGTGGGACTCTTCTATTTCAAACGGAACCCTGGTCATGTTGAAAGATTTTTTTGAATCTTCTGACGGCCTGCATTACAAACCCAGTTCCTGGATGTTTTCCATAGACGCGGCTTTGCAGCGTATTTTTAATAAGAATGCTTATTCCCTGTTACAGTTTTCGGTTTTTCACCTGATCGACCTGGCAAAAGGTTTACAGCTTTCCTTTGCGCACCTCAAAGCCCAGACGCCACCCTGGCCGCCACACCTTAGGCGGCTGTGGCCTTCCTGCACCAATCGGCAGAGGTGAGGGGTGACTAACTCCGGGCAGCCCCGTTGAATTTTTCATGGTGCCTCTGCGGCAGCGCAAGGCTCTGCTGGACGCCTGGCAGGCCAGCAGCAGCGCACCACTGCGTCACCTGCGCCGCTCAGCTGTGCAAATCCAGGTCCTTGTGACCCTGGTGCCACTGGAAGCAGTCCTGTAGAGTTGCTGGCCTGATCGGATGCCAGGCCCTTTACCGCGCCCTGCCTGCACATCCCCTCCAAAGGGTGTGCGGCCGCTGGCATAAGGGGAGAGTCCTGTTATATGGCGACCTGGTGGCGCACCCAGTAATGATATACTGTTACAATGACAACCCCTGAGGTCGCTGCGGCCTGTCGTTCGTCGGACACCGATGTCCGTTAGTCGACAAACGCCGGCCATCGGCGGGGCAAGCGAAGCTGTCTTGCGGGCCGACGGGCGCCGCCCTAGATCAGGCGCATGACTATTGCTGCAAACAGCCTCGACCTTATCGGCACCTGCTGGATGCTTGAGACAGGTGCACCCACTAGGCATGCACCTCACACTACCAAACATGCCCGAAATGCAGGCATCGATCTACGAAACACATGCATCCTACAGGTGCAGTCGTCCATGCTTGGGATCGACAACTACACAACAATAGCACGCACGCTCGGCTGCGCTATTCGCCCGGAGAGCGACCTACTCCCTTTATATTGCTGGTCAGTGGCACGCACCAGTATGCTTCATCAGCTATGGGGATCGAGCTGCAGGAAGACCGCTACCAGTACAACCATGGAAGACAGCGCGCAGGCAGCAGCAGCAGCAGCAGCAGCAGCAGCAGCAGCAGCAGGGGCGGCGCAGAGGGCTGGGCGCCCGGCGTGCGGCGGCTCGGGGTGGTGGAGCGCGACGGGGGCGCGCGGCTGGGTACGCTATACCTGGACCTGCTGGGGCGGCCGGGGAAGCTCGCAGGCAGCGCGCTTTCCGCATTCGCTGCTGCCGGCGGCTGCCAGGTGTGGACCGCGTTCGCGGCAGTACGCGTGGTGGGGGCAGGGGTTGGGCATGAAGCATCGTGTGACACTGATGCAGCCCGCAGCTGCTCATCAGGTGCGTCCCCAGCATCCAGGTATCCTCCATGACATCTGCCCTCAATCCACCATTACAATCCTCACCGCCCCAGACGGCGCTTACCAGCAGCCGATCCTGGCCCTCATCACGCCCTGCGGCCCCAGCCCCGACCGCCTCGCCTTCGCGTGGCGAGAGCTGCGCACGTTTGTGCACGAGATGGGCCATGCGGTCCACAACATGGCCTCCGGACGCACTTTCAGCACCTCTGGGGCACGCGCTGCGCGCAGGTGCGCAATTGCGCATGTGCCCTGATGCACGCTCGTGCAACAAGCCCGGCTCCCTCACCCTCGCTTCCCGCGGCTGGGCGCGAAGGGGTTGCCGAGCGCCTTGAGCTTGTCCCACGCGGCATAGAGATCGTCGCAGGCAAAGGCGATGTGCTGGATGCCCTCGCCATTATAGGCGCGGAGATATTCCTCAGCCCCGACCGCGCTTCTTTCAGCTCACCGGCCCACCCGACTCGGCCGATTCCTACAGGATGTGGTGGAGATACCCTCGCACCTGTGGGAGCACTCGTGACAGCCACCGCGCCGTCAGCGTCATCGCACGCCACGCAGCCAGCCGAGAGCCGCTGCCACGCGCGCTGCACTCGGCGCTGCTCGCGCGCACGGGGCGTTCCCTGCGCTCGACCTGCAGCAGCAGGTGGAGGGGCAGGGAGGTCGCGCCGCCGGCCGGTGCAGGGGGCAGGCAGGGGCTAGAGCAGCCGATCCACAGCACGCCGAAGAAGGTGTGCAGCCAGCGCATGATCGCATTGCCCGCGGCGACACCGTCCTCGAAATTCTGGCCGTTCAGGCACAGCATCAGGATGATCGCGAGCACGAGCCCCGCGCCGAGCACGGCGTGCAGGTTTCCGAAAAATTTGTCCATGGCAGTTCCCCCTTGTTATCGCAATTAACAACCCTTGCCGTGCCCATCAATGCAACTGGCAGGTGTCCTTGCCGGTACCTGGAGTACTTTGGGCGCCCAAGCATCACCAGCGTCAGAAGCGGCCGGTGAGCAGCTGCTTGCAGGGCTGACTGGCGCCCATACTGGTATAGCTGCCAGCGGTATTTGTTGCCGAGCGCTCCCATTCATAGGTAATACCGGCCCCGGTACTGTTGCCACTCAGGTTAAGGTTCACACTTGTATTGGGGCATACAGGCGCTGTTACACTGGCGGTTGAGGTACCTGGTGTAACCGGGTTGGTACAGCCACTTCCGCCCGTTTGAACCCGGAAGCGGGTGAGAGCACGGGCAGGCGAGGGCGCGGCTGCACAGGGGGTGCACAGCCATGGTGCGATGCATGCACTGCCAAGTCGGTGGCAGCCAGCCATGAATCTTTGCACGAGGTTCCTGTGTGGTGTTGTCAGTTCGACTTCTTGGCTGCGCATCTCGACATCTCCAGCCCGCCCACCCTAGCACCTGGACCACTTCAACCACACCTCTCCGCACGAGCACCAGGCCGCATGCGATTCGAGAACATACATACACACGCATGCACGCACACAAACAACACGGCAAGCACATTCGCGTGCTGGGTTCGCAGCTGGCGCTGCACTGGGCGGTGCTGTGGAACATCCTGCGCACGTCGTTCGGTGGCATTGGCCAGATGATCGTGGCGATGACCGCGTGGATCTTCCTGATGCGCATCCTGGCCAGCATCGGCAGCGGGCGGCGGGGGGGCGACGATTGCGATCCGCATCATGATGTTCGCGCTGATGCCGGCCTGGGGCATGTCCAATGCCGCGGCCACGCTGGTCGGCCAGAACCCGCGCAGGCCTGGTGTTTCGTGACTGGCAAACCTTGATCGCCTCCCTGGTTACAGAATTCTTACTGCGAGCGAGGCTTGCCTTCATGCACATCAGCCTGATGCCAGTTCGCCAGGCATTGATATACTACCCAATTCTGGGCGTCCCAGTTTCTTAAACTGGAAATAGATTAGCGCAGCATACAATGGTGCTGCAGAACAGCGATTTATAGCAAAAAGCAAGCAGACTCGTTCGGGTCATGCATCCTGACGCGCTGCATCGTTTAGGGCAAAGGCCAGTGTGCCCCACGTATCGTTGCCGCCCACCGCACACAAGCAGTCCTTGCGATCGAACCACGGCATCAAGCAATCCTGCCGACCATGCGACAAGCCATCAAAACCATAATGCCGACGCGCCCGTCCAATCCGTAAGGTCGAATATCTGGCAGCGCCGCGCAAGCGCTTTATGGTTGCGCCTTTGGCTCCCCGCAGACGAGGCCATTATCGTGCTGCTGATGGGTTGGCGAGTTTGCGGCGAATTCACGTGGTTGTTTCAGTAGACACAGCCAGGCCAATGAGGCGATCCGCCGTTTTCGCTGCGAGGTGGCAAGCAGGTTCAAGTTATCAGAGGGTGATGATATCCGCGTGTCCGGGCCTTCAATTGTTATGGGCTACACCCAAACATGGTTCCTGGCATGGGCGTTGTCGTTCCGGTTTGGCAGATTGGAGCTGCCGCAGTGTATACTTCGAGCCATCGGAAAGCCCGGATCGACAGATTCGATCTGCCCCGCATCGCCTGACCCATCGCCGCCTCGCCGGCCTGGCCTGCACCAGCACAAAGCCCAGGCACTGCCGCGTCGACGGGTGGGAACGCGGCGGATCATGAGCCGACCTCCTCGTCCGCCAGCGCGTCCTGCGCTGGAGGATGGCCTGCGGCGAACGCGGTGGTTGGGTACATGGTGGCACCCGGGTTGGATTGCAAATCCGTTTTGCTTGGCGACTGGCAGGTAAAGAGCCGTTCTCACCTCGGCACCGGTTTCAATGCCCAGCGCTTTTTCGATTGCGAATTGCAGCAACATCGACGCCCTCGCCGGCGAATACCAATATGCGTGGCACACGCGGCGATGGAGCGCAGCTTCCGCCCGTCGGGTTCAGGAAGTGTGGAAGCGCGCCGGTGCTGTGGTTGAGCATGAGCGCGAGCGTGCCCCGCCACTGCGCCGGCATCGGCCGAGGTCGCCTGGTAGGACGACGCGTAGATGCCCAGGGCGGTGCCGGGGCGCGTGGGATCTCCGTAGGGATGGCTCTGATGGCGGCCTGCAAGACGAGCGATATTTCGGGTTGGGCCGGGTGCGCGTAAGCGCGAGTGGGCACGAACGAACATGTTAACATTGTGCCAGTATAATTGCAGGTGCTGGCGCATGCACTGGGCGTATCACGTCATTGCAGATTGCCACACGCATGGTGATCGCCACCATTGTGCCATGTAGGCCATGTCGCCCCGCCGTCAATCACCATAAGCGCACACATGCATCACGCACAAACACACACTCACACTACCACTCACACACACACACACACACACACACGCACGCACGCACGCACGCACGCACGCACACACCAAGCCTGCGCGCTGCCCACCTTAAGCAGCCCATCTTGCCGGTGACGTCATCCAGCCGCGCCTTGGCACCCATTGCCGCCGGTCGTACGCCAGCTGGTCGTCCACGGCCAGGGCGCGGCGGCTGTACGCATCGGCGCGCGCCGCCATGGCCAGCACGCGCACAGACGGTACAGGACGAAAATCACAGGGGTGAGGATCCAGGGATGGAACCGATCCCAGGCCTCCACGCTGGGCAGGGCGAGTCGGTGCCATCAAGGTCCCGGGTATCGAGGAGGGGCAGGACAATATGACAATGAAGGGGTGTGCAGCTGGCGCTGGGATTGCGGGGCCGCGAGCGATTTTGCCTGGTATGGGCCACCCTGAGAGGCGCAGCTGGAACGGTTTGAGTGGCTGGATGACTGTAGATGCGCAAGCATGTATGGACACAACAAATTAGGGTATGACTGAAACAGCTGAAGCACGAAGGCGCAGCCGCCTTCCCGGCCCACCTGTTGAGATTGACGAATTCGCCGGGCGCGTGGGCCCCGCCGCCGCGCGCATCCTCGGCGGCTCCGACAGCTGCAGCACCTTGCGCCACTCGCCGTACCTTGGCTGGGGTAGGTTCGACCAGCCAGTGCTTCGCAAAGGGGTGGTGCCCATCCATTCGACATCGATGCACTGTTGCCTCCGACTACGGCGCCTATACCAGCTACTCCGAAACCGCTGCCTGGCCGTGACGCTCTAGCCCGGCTATCGGCATCCAGGATATAATCGCCCCGCTGTACCTGGCCTGCACTCAGGGGCAGGCTGGTCCAGCTTTGGCTGTGGAGATTCTCAAAGACCCCCACGCCACCCGGAGGCTGGGACGCCTTTTGCGTAGGCTTCGGCGGTGTGGAGCTGGCCGCCCATGCTGAGTGGGCAAAAAGCGATTGGGAGAAGGGTGCTTTGACTCATCACGCACGTAGCGGAGTGTGTCGTGCGCCCGAGTGCATGCATGCATGTGCGCATGCTCGTTTACTTGCATGCACACACTCGCCCTCGCGTGCACTCACACACTTGCACATGGGCACACGCACGCATGCATGCAAGCAAGCATACTCGTCTATTCTCATACACATGCATGTGCACACATTAACATGCATGCAGGAATGCACCCGCATACATATGCATGCATATGCACAGACACACACATACACACACGCAAAGGTGCACACAGGCACGCGCACGCGCACACACACAGACACATAACCCACAGACTGCAGCAATCCACACACGCACATGGGCAAAGGCGCGAGGCTGCCCCTGTCGCAACCCACCTGCAGCGTATATCAGGAGATGTATGTTGTGATCAGGCAGGTAAGGGGTGATGCAGTGGGTTGCTGCGGCTGTCTTCAGTTTCGGGCCTTCTTGTTGGACTTAACTGCTGTTTTGTAGAGGTCATCCCTTGGGTTGGGTGGTACAGGGGCGGTGGTCAGGGGTGAAAAACTGGCTGCTTGCAGCGAGAGAATTTTGAAAGGCGTTGCTGACAGTGTGATGCGACATTGCAGGGGGAGGAGAAATGGACGGCTCAGCTGCAGGCAGCCCTGCAGACTGCGAGTCAAGACGCTGCAATGCACGGCCCCCGAAGGGGCTGAGTGACCAACACTGCAGCGCCCAGGATGAGCTTGCTGGTCGATTGCTCCTTGGCTGGCCAATGCCGAAAGGCAGAAGCCTTGCTTTCCTCCAACCGGGAGTTCTCGCCCGCACCTGACAAAAGTGTGAGACGTGCATGTGGATCAGGTGCCCGTGCTGCGCCGCAAGCGCTGCCAGATTCTCTGCGCTGCCAGGTCGCGCCCTGCCCATGATGCCCGGTCACCGCCAGCGGCCTCCAGCGTCGGCGCTGCCGCCTCCGTCACATGCACGTAGGTGAGCGCAAGGGGGTGGTGCACACCGATAGCCGTGCCGAGGCAGCTGCTCTCGCGCAGACTCCCTCGGCGGGCAGGTTGGCCGAGCGATTCGATGTAGTAACCCTGTGAGCAGGCCGGGTGGCGGCAGTTCTTTCTGAATCGGCACAGGGCCTTCTAACTACGGTTTCGGTTAGCTATTCAGGTAAGCCGAGTACATCCAGACCAGCTTCTCCTGGCGTGTAGCTCATCAGGGCGTTGAGTTTCATCGTCGGCCTCCGCCGAAAGGGCTAACAACGTCGGCATCCTGTGGCACGGTCCAGCACCAGGCTCCACTCATAACCTCACAACAGGCACAGCAGGGCCAGTTGGCTGATGTGGATGAGGCAGCTGCCTGTCAGGGTACCTTTCGTCGCATGTCTCATCAATTTCCGCCCCCCCCCGCCTGTAGATGACCTCACAGATCACACACAGGCCCGCCCAGCTGCTGGCACGCCGCCGCTGTGACCGGCATAGGTTCAGTCGCTGGCCACGCTCTGCCCACGCTGCTCCCCCCCCTTATGGCGGTTTCGGCCGCCTGCATCCCCATGCCACTCACATTGCCGAGCCGCTCGCCCAGAGCCGCCATCGCCTCCGCATACTCGCGCTCCTGCGCGTACCATTGCTCACCGCTGCCCCTCACAGCCAGCGCTGCGCTATGGAACCTGAGGCAGCGCCATGACGAGTCGCCTTGCTGGGTAGAAAACACACGTCGCAACAACAGGTGCGCGTCGCTGTCGCTGAGAGACACCAACGCCACCGCAGTAGCCGCTGCTGCAATTGCAGCTTCGATGCTCTCGCGACGCTGCCGCTGCAGCAGCAGCACAGCAGCAGCACCTTGGAGAGCCGCTTCCCGAAGCAGTGCCCACCCAGCATCCCCAGCGCCCCGCACCTCCTGGCCATCAGCTCTGACAGCTGCAGCTCCCGCTGCAGCAGGTCGGTGTCCCCGTCGCCGGCCTCCACCGCGTCCTTGGCCATCTGCGGGTTTCATGGCGTCGTCGTCCGGATACGACCCGTTGACAGGCCAGGAGGCAGCCAGCAGGGGGCTACTCCAATGCGAGGGCATGGGAAGCTGCAGATGCAGATAGAACGAAGGGGCAGATCCAGGGGAAGCTGCAGGCGCAGAAGCTGCTGCGCCAATGGGATTGGAATCTCGATGGCAAGGGGAAGGGTGATGCGCTGGCGCTGATGGTGCTGCGCCCTGCGAACGGCAGCCACTACCAGCGCCGCGCCGAACCCGACCCGCGCACCGTTCTGAAAGAGGTCGTCGCGCACCTGCATGATCACTTCGACGTTCGGGTAGGGACTCAGATGCCATAGCCAGGTCCCACTTTGACTTGTAGCGAACAGTAACACGGCACGGCCGACGACGAATACTGCGAGTGAGGAATGCCGTCACGATGATCGGCGAGGACGGATCGCAGGACGCCAGGCGAGGCCCCCGAAGGCTCGTTTGCACCGTTGGCTCGACTCAGGCTGGCGTCTGCGGGCGTGGCCGCTCACAGGTGCATTGGGGTCGAAGCGAAGCGCCGCCTGCGCACACATGCAGGTGACGGCGCATCAATAGCAAGCCCCCCAGCGTGTGAAAGCCAAGTGACGCGTCGAGAAGCGATCATCGAGGCCGCAACAGAACTCCCGGCGTGACCAAATAGCCGGCGCCATTGCTCTTGCCTCGCAGGCATTTCGGCCACGAATTTTCTATCCATGGCTCCCCTTTGGGGCCAGGTTACTCCGCTATTTTTATCCAACAATTTGGTTCAATCCCCACTCTCGCGCTCCATGGTCAAACAGGGCGGCGCATGCTCCGACGTGCATGATATGGGCCTAGACGGGGAGGTGTCATGAGGACAAAGGGGATGGCCCGCGTTGGCCGCAGCTGGGCACGGCGTGTCTGGAGGCCAGTGCCGGTCAATGCATGGTGGTGGCCCGGGGGCGCGTTGGCGTTTGCGCGTATAGCGGATGGCGGCTGCCGCCGCATTGCGGGTGGCGGGCCAAATGCATGGAGCGAGGAGCTGCGCTTGCCTCACCTGTGGGTGGCTTTGTCCTGGCCGCCCATAAGCTTGACGCGGTCGGTGTCACTCAGGGGGAAGCACCTGGGCTCGCGGCGTTCCCCTTGAGCTGCCGAGCGGCTCGCCTGGGCGCGAACCGGGCGATGTGTAGCTGAGGTCCAGCAGGAGTCCGCTAACCGCCGCCAGGACGACGTGCGCCGACCTGCCACAGGGGAACTGCGGGTCGCATGGTGCGTCGCAACATGTTGAGGGCAGGGTGTGCAACGGCGCACGTGCGTCCGTCAAGCGGGCATGGCGTCACCTGCCAGGCCGCGAGCCCCTGCGCGGAAGAACGCTTCCTCCATCGGGCCTTTTCACCTTCGGCTGGCCCCGACAGGTACGGCGCCAGGACGGTCGGGATCAGCCGAGCGCAGAGGGTAGTGGTGTCGGGATCCGTCAACGGGCCCTCACTTTTGGCCACTAGTATTACAGCTACGCTTCTAGGTATTGCGGATGTATGCCTCATTCGGTCGGGCCTGGTCGATACTCTCTCGGCACTGATCTTGCTTTTCGGCGCGCTTGTATGTTGATTGCTGAGGTCACACAAGCGATCACTTGTTAGTCTTATATTTGCGATGGCTGCTACCGGTATATGGTGCGCCTATCGCACGGCATCCGCCTGATCGACGATCGCCGTGTCCACATAAGCCGTTCGGCCGGATGAATGGGAGTGCTACAGAATCAATAGACCTGCACAATGTCAAGCACAGTAGCCGGTATCCTAAACTTTGATACGTGCCACCTTTCTTCCTGACCGAGCAAAACTCATGCTGACTCATGTCGGGCTGCACCAGGTCATCAACAACGCCAACAAGCTCCGCGAGGACATGGCTCGCGTACCCATGAACGAAGCCTACAAGACCCGCATCACGGGTGAGCTTTTCTTTGCTCGGGGTATGGCATTTACAAGTGGTGCTGGCTACTTGTTGTCTCTGTATCATGGATTTTCCAGATGAAGCTGGTAGTGCATTCAATGTAATCCAGCAGCAGCCGGCAAGCCGATGCCTCGTCATCCTCGCATGCAGGCAGACACGATTGCTCACATTCGTCATCTGCAACCACCTGTGATGTGATGCTGCCCAAACACCCACGCAGCCTTGGCCAGCAATGTGGGGTTTGCAATAATGCCGCGTTCCCGAAGCGGGCGGCCGCGCCCATCGCAAACGATGCTGACTATATCTTCCGTCCCCCGCCGCGC
>NNCB01000073.1:0-29375 GCA_002317545.1 Scenedesmus quadricauda | reverse complement strand
CGCCCGGGCCGACCGCGCGGCGGCCAGGCGGGCTGCGATCGCCCTCACCCGCCGGCTCCACGCCACGCGCGCCGCCCACGCCGCCGCGCAGCGCCGCAGCAACCGCGTCGCCGCCGCGCGCGAAGCCGCGCCACCGCCGATCGCCGCCGCCGCCGCCAGCGCGCCTCGCACCGCCAAGCTGCAAGCGCTGCAGCCAGGCGCCGCCGCGTGTGGCAGCTTTGCAAGGAATCGACCCGTGCCCGCGCGTGACGCCGGCCTCGGCACAGCGCTGCCAACGATGCAGCGCCGCCGCGAGCCGCCGCGCCCGGCTGGCGCGGTCGACCTCGGCCCGCCGCGCCCGCAGCCGCGCCGCTTCGCCGGCGGCCGCTCGCCAGGCGTCAAAGCAGCGGGCGGCAAGGCGCCGTGAGCGACGTGCGGCCGAGTGCTCGAGCGACTGCTCTGCCAACCGGGCTGCGCAATGCGGCGTGCCATTGCTGGAAGCAGATGGCTGCAGTGCGCTCGCCTGCCGTGGAACATCGAGCCGCAATCCCTGCGTGGGGGGCGCTCATGCTCTCCCAACAGCGCCGGCTGCAGCAGTTCCGGCTGCTGGCGGTTGACAGACTGCAGAGTCGTTGCTGCGAGTGCAGCTGTGGAGGCTGCGGGTGCTGCAGCGGTGGTGGTTGCGGCTGGCGACAGGCGTGGAAGGGTGCTGCAGCACCCGAAAATCATCTAGGCCTGCATGACACGCAGCCGCTCGCCGCCCGCCGTATTCCCCGCCGAGACGCTCGAACGGATGGCGGCGCTCTACCCGTTGCAGGCGGGGCTACTCCATCATCACCTGCCCGATCACCCGCTGCTGTCGCTCGAGGCTCTGGCACAGCTTGGCGAAACCTGCCCGCTGCGCCGGCGATGCGAAGCGAAGTGTCAATTGCCGCTGCTGCCCATGGCATCCGTCACGACAGCCATGTCCGACCGCGCGCCGTGCCGCCGCTTCGAACTGGCAGCAGCAGCTGGCGGGACGGACGCTGAAGACGCGTCGAAAGCGGCCGCTTTGCAGCATGGCGGGCGTCCCGAGCCTGGCGTTGCGCCTCCGTAGGGGTGCCGCGGCGGTTGCCGCGCGAATCGAACAAGCGGTGGCCTCTATTGGTCAGCGCCAGTGCATGCGCCTGCGCCGCCGCCGCCGCCGCTTCGCCAACCTCGGGGCAGCCGACGCGGTGCGGGACATTTTGAAGACTGCGTGCTCGTGCACCCGCTGGCGATAAGCCTGTCTGGCGGCTTTCCGCATGGCAGAAGTCTTTACAGTTGCCGCGTATTGCATTTTTGACGAAGGTGTAAAAAGCGCTCAATGAGGTCGCCGGGGCGGCCTGCACAGCTGTGCAGCGGCTGCACGCCTCTCTGCGGGTGCTGCTGCCCCCTGCCGGTCGTGCACCGGCGACTTCATCGACGGCTACATCGCACTGAAGATGCAGGAAGTCACCAAGTGCGCGACCCATCCGCTCGAATACCAGCTGTACTACGCGATCTGACTTTGCTCCCTCCCCCGCGCGCAGCGCGGGGGAGAGGTTGGGGTGGGGGGGCTCCTCTGCTTAAGTGGCAAGAACCGCCCCCCCGGGCCTCCGCCCTCGCGGCCGCCTGACGCCGGAAGTCGAACGCAGCTGCGCCGCCGAGTCGCGCTCGCCGGCAAAGCAGCGCGCCCTCCGCGGGTGACAACGGGTGAGCCGACAGAGCACACTGCATGGCCCCTGCGGCTGCATGGCGCCCAGCCGCCATAGGCAACCGCAGCAGCCGCGCCGAGCAGCCCGCCGCCCTGCGCGCGCCAGGACCGCCGGTGGCCAGCGCCGCCGCTGCCGACTCCCGCTGCCGCTGCGCCTGGTCCCGCGCCGCGCCAGCCAGCCGAGCATCGCGCGACGCCCCAGGCGCTGGGCGACGCCTGTTGGCAGGCGCTGAGGCGACTGCCCGCAGCCGCCGCCATCGTAATCGTCCGCCCGCCATCCTCAAAAATGTTAACTTTTCCAACCCCCGCGCAATCTGGCACGGCTGTTGCAGTGCAACATGATGCTATTGGCAAAAGGGGGCATCATGAAGCTGATCCTGGCAATCATTACACACATTCAATCTCCTCCAGCTTGTTGCACACGCTTGACGATGTTCATTGCCCATCAAACAAGTTGACGACACACATGCACACCTGCTTTGGGCCCCAATCCGCTGCCGCTCCACGCCTGCGCGCCACCGCCGCCACCACCGCGCAAGCGCCGCGCGCGCCACCGCCTCTGCGGCCGCCGCGCGCCGGGCGGCGCCGTCTCCCGCCGCAAGGCGCCATGCGGCGAGCGCGCGGGAGAGCGGCAGCAGCAGCATGCGGCGCGAAAAGGCGCGCTGCAGCGAGTCTGCAAGTTGGAGGGCGCGCTCGTGCCGGCGATCCAGGGCAGCGGTGTTGTCGGGCACGAGGGCGCCTGCGGCAGGGCCGCCGCACCGGCCGCCGGCGAGGGCCATGCTGACGCGGCAGCGCGATCCACCGGCCCGGAATTCGCATGCGTCGGGCCGTAGCCAGGTCGCCCTGTTTCGCCGCGGCAGGGCGTTGGCGACGCAGGGGGTTGTACGGCGCATGGGCTTGGCATGGTGAGGAGCCACATCATGCCTGGCTGCGCAGCTGGAGTGCCGCAGCCGTGTAGGCGGGGCGGCGCGAGAGCGCGCCTCAGGTTGAGCTCACATCCTCTGCACCAGAAAGACGACAGCTGCTGCTCCTGCTCCTGCTTGCAGGGCGTCTGCTTCGCGTAGGCCCACATTCCATACAATCTGACGGTCCATGTCGAGCATGCAATAATCGATCATCCAAACAGAGACGTGCACACGAGCATGCCGCAAACGGAGAGACAGTGTATAGGTGCTGGTGGGCTGTCGCCGCGAAAGCCGCGCCAATGCGAGGCAAGCGTAGGCGGTTGCCGCTGAGCCCGTGCGACCGCGCCCTGCCCCGTCACAAGCGTCCGCCCGCCATCTACGGGGAGTGCAGATACCTTTGAGCAGCGCATCGTCGCGGTACGGATAATCTTCGAGCGCCGAATCGACGCCGACGCCGCGCGCGGCGAAGTCGGCGCGCGGCATCTTGCCGTAAAAGTCGAACGCGAGCCGCGGCGCCGCGGCGAGGCTCGAATTGATCGTGCCCGCGAAAATATGGTCGATCGGGCCGTTCGCGGCGATCAGCGACGTCGCCGCCTGTTCGTTGATGAACAAGGTGCCCTCGAAATGGGGCAAGAGCAGCGCCCACACCGGGTGCACCTCGGCGAGGTGGCGGTGGTTGTAGCTCACGGTTCGCTATTCTCTCGCGCACCTCTTCATCGTGAGGCTCGGCTGCGGACATCACCTCAGATCAAACTCGTCAAGGCTGGACAATCCGGCGCCAGTAGACGGTCGCTGCGATCGCTGCAGTCAACTGGAAATTGCGGGACCGATTACAGTCTCCCAGCGCGACAGAAGCGGAATGCAGCTAAGGTGCAGTATAAACCAACAAGCGTAGACAGCATCTGGATGGTAGCAAAATCGCGATCCCCACTTTGCCAAGATGGTGCCGTCTGCATCGCGAATGTCGTGGACAAGCCTAGAATACGAAACCTACAGGTAATACAAATCGGCTGGCTGGAAAACCGATTTGTCGACACCTCCAGCGGATGGGTCAAGGTGTGTGCGCCGATACGGTAGTCAATGCTGCAAGTCCCGCATCCAAACAGGAGGCTCGCCGGGCTCATGATGAACCGCCTGGAAATAAGTCACCGACAGCCACACAGTCAGGCAATGACCTCACACAGTGAGTCTTAAAGATTGGCCGCTATTTTTACGACTTAACAGTCAGGCAAGACATTCATCTGTCAATTGCCGCTCGGCGATCAGGCGCACGAAAACATGGTGCGAATCGCTGGTTCGTCAGCATTTATGCCATTTGACCAAAGTTTGTCAAATGGCATAATGTTGTCACCTGTCTCAATTCAGGACGGGGGCGCCGCCTTCCGCGAGTCAGGCACCTAACTCTGGGCAGCTCATCTTGCCAGCCGGCAGCTTGCTTATTGCGGCAGCTATAGTACATTGCAGGTAACTTCAATAGAATTGCTGTAGCGGAGTTTTTCATACGGCCGGCGGCACATTGCCGGGGCTGGTGCAGGGCGATAGTTGGTACGCCCAATGCCCCTACAAAACGGCAGGGTACGGTCAGGGCGCAGGTTGCGATGATGGTTGACGCGCCGAGTGGAAGGGTCGAGAGGAGCCTTATCTTCCATGCGTCCGGCCTCGCGGACATTCGGACGCGCTCCCTGGGACAAGGCCCCCTGACTTCCGTGCATCGCCAGCCACAACCCTCATGTCACCCACGCCGTAATCCAGCAACCAGCACCGGCACGCTGCTGCCTGCTGTCTCTGTCCTGCATAACACCGCGATCTCGGGCGCGCAAGCTGTCCACCCGCGACAGTGAGCCGAACATTCACATCCTGAATAACCGGCACGTTGCAAGCGGAGTCCGAGTGTGAACCTGCTCGCCCGGTGCGTTTCCAAACAGCGTTCAGGACACTCATATATCACCGCGCGTTTTCACGGCGTCCGTCCAGCACTCCAGGTCTGATTGTTACAACACAGGCCGAGCGTCAGCCTGCTACAGCAAGGGCGAACGGCAACCAGGGCTTTGCTTTCGTGGAATTCTGTTCTACCCGATGCTCTGGACCTTGCCGCGCACGGCCAACGCGCAGTGCGGCGCGCGCCTGTGTGACGCAGCACAGCGGATCGGCCGACCAACACGCGCCGTCAGGGGTACCCGGTGCAAGCCCAAAGAGATCGCGTGCAGCCTCCCGTAGACGTGGGCAGTTTGCACGTGGGCTACCGGCTGCCCGCTGCGCCGGCGGGCCGGGGCAGGATCGCGACTGCTGAGCGGCCCCGGAGGCGGCGCCAGCAGGTCACCAATGTCAGGGGAGGATGATCTGGCAAGGGCTCGTGCCCCTCGCCGCTTCTGCTGGAGCCGCAGCGGATTGCAGATCTGCGCAGCCGGGCGGTAGCGGCGGGCATGCAGCTTCGCATCGGGCAGGGCGACGCGCGGCCAGCAACGGCGCTGGCCGGACGCAGAGCGACAGCTTGATGGGATCGCGCCCCCCACAGGCGCTTCGCTTGCCGCGCTGTCGACCTCCTGACACGTGCCACCAGTGGACCCGTCAGAGCAGAATCAGCTTCCACTGCCGCAACAGCTGGAAGTGATCGCCGTACGGAGTATAGCCGGCGCCATGTTCGAGGGCATTCCGCCGCCACTCACGCCGGCGCCCCGTGCCGGCGCGGCGGATCGATCCAGAGCTTGCTGCCGATCCGCTGGAGGTGCCGCTAGGCGGAGGTCGTGGCGACGAGGGCGGCGGCGCAGCAGCGGGCTGCAGCCGCTGCACGCATTCCTCTCCGCGGCAGCCGCGTGACCGCGGCCGCGAGCGCAGCCACGCACGCGGCAGCCAGGGGCGGCGACGAGGCCGCCAGCTCGCCGCAGCGCTTGGAGCGGTCATGCCGCAGCGCGCCTCGACCTCGGCCGCCGCCGCCGCGTCAACACGAGGCGCGCCGGCCGCCGCGGCAGCGGCGCGCGGCGAGGCGCAGGGCGAGAGCGTCGGCGGAGCCGTTCCCGATCGGTGGTGCGGAGGACGAGGCGCCGCCACTGGTGCGGGAGCTAGGGGTGAGCCTGGAGTCTATGAAGCGAATGTTCACGGCGCATACATAGCAGGAGATAAAGAAGCGGTATTGCTGTATACCCACCTGCAGGTGCGGGAAGACGCCTGGGTACTTTATGGTTTTGACGCTAGGGCACTGGCCCATGAGACGAGACGCTTCCAACAGCTGCTCAGCGTACAGCGGAATGTTGGCCGATACCACGCAAAGCATTCCCAAGGATGTGAGACAACCCCAAGCATGCCGCTCTGCACACACACACATGCCCCCCTGAACAGCACCGGCACAAATGCATGCACCTTGCTTGCACGCGGCAGACGCCGCACAGGTCTTTCCACACGCGCACTCACGTTGACTCTCACATACACATCACACGCAAACACATCTAACACATCCAATACAGTGCAATTGTACTTCCGTTTTATTACTACCGCACAATTTTAACTCATCCAGGATCGTGTTCTCCACATTCAGGCTTTCCAGCTGGTGCTGGGCATAGAAGCTCGGCACTACATTATGCCAGCCGCTGCGCTGATTGAACGGCTTGTCCGTGTGTGCAGGGGGCTGCCACCCCACTCACTCTCCGAGAGTGGTGGAAAAGCGGCTTTTCCTGTGGTGGGCAGGGACTCCAGGTGAATGATCACAGCAGAATCATCTGGGATCGGCCCGAGCTCGTCCACGGGCTTTGTCCTGCTCTGTCGACCCGCTCGATTTCGTTCTGCGGGCGATCCCTTCATCTTTCAAACCGCAGGACCTGGGGTTTTACACGTGCCCTGGGCCAGTGGCGCTGGATGTTCACGCGGGCGGCCGCTACATCCCCCTCTCCGCGGCCCTCGCCCGCGCCCCATCGACGGCGACGTGTTCTTCCATCACTTCGCCGGCATGATCGCGAACCGTCGGCGTCGGCAGGGCATCGGGGACCTCGTGGCGGCAGGGCGAGGGGGGGAGCGGGCGCGGGCGAAGACGCGGCGCTGAGAGGCGCGCTCGAGCGCCTGTTCACGCCGGCGGAGGCTGCGGGCGCGCGGCAGCCGACGTGGCTCTACGTGAACCACCTGGGTGAGTCGTGCAGCAGCTGCTGCCTGACTGCAGAGCCCGCGGGACTACGCGCCGAACGCCCGTGCCGTGGTTCAGGGCAGCCCCAAGTCGCCGCAGCCGGGGGAATGGGCCGGGCCTGCAGCCGGGGCAAGGTCCAGCCGCTGGCCTTTTTCAAAGCGTGGAGCGCTTGAATGGCGCCTCGGCACGACCTGCGAATACCTGCCTCACGCGTCAACCACGATGTATTTGCGGCTGCCAGGCTGGTCCGGAGGGTGAGCTTTTGCCTTTACGAGCTCGATGCCTTGCCCCGCTGCTGGTGGCTGCAGGAGGGCGAAAAGGAGTGCGGGCGCGCTTCGCCTTCCTCGCCCACCGACCCTCTAATGCAGCGCGTGCCCGCTCTCGCCCGGTACCCCCTCGCTGGCCCTCACTCACGCGTCTCGGCCGCCTCGCGCCCCCGCATCTGCCCGCCTAACCCAAGGCCTTTCACCGGCGCCAAGCTGCTGCACGCGCACCTGTGTGGCCGCCTGCCGCGGGACACCCTGGTGGTGGGCCACGATCCTGAGGTGCCAGTGTACATGCTCAGTGGAGAGGTGGCCGCTTGGTTCAGGTGCGTCATTGGTGCGTGTTTCGCGTCGCGCGTGTGCATTCGTGCCGGCGTGCGGGCTTGGGGAGCGTGTGAAGAAGTGTGCGCACGAGCCGGCCTTTTTCGACCCGTTCATGTGTGTGTGTTGCAGGTGACTTCGTGCAAAGTCGTGGTAGTCCGTGTGAATGTATGCATGCCTGGTACGAGCACGCGCACTTTGACGATCAACGTGTCTTCACTCCCCGCGCGCCCCATCGCGCCCATGGTGGCTTGAGCTGCTGGACTCGCCGCGCAAGCCTTCGGCCTCCGTGCTTGCCGCGCGGCGCCCGTCGCCCTATGAAGACCCCACGTTTCGGCGCGCGTCTGGGTGCCTTGTCGCAGGCCGCTGGGCGCCTTGCTGCGATAAGCGTGGCTCGAGGGACTCTTCAACCCTGTGGGCTGGCTGCAGCCATGGACATCCAGGCAGCGGCCCCACCGACGACCCCAGCGCCGCCGGCGCGCCGGCAGGCGATCAGGCTGACGGCGGGCGCGGCGGCGCCGCTGCCGCTGCAGCCGCTGGTGTGGTGGCGGCGGCGGCAGCGCCGATGGCCGCGCGCGCCGCTTTTCGTCCCCGAACGCCTTGTTTCTGACGCACCAGAGTGGAGGCGGCGGCTGCGGCAGCGGCTGCTCGCGGCCGCTGCTGCTGCAGGAAGAGTCCAGAAATCGCCTCGGGCGACAGGGTGTCGCGGGAGCGCCAACAAGGCGCGGTCTCGCAGCGGCCGAAGAGCTGGGGGGTCGGCTTCACAGCAGCAGCCGCAGCTGCAGCTGCAGCAGCTACAGCAGCAGCGGCAGGCTCAAAGGCAGCGGGAGATACAACCACAGCAGCAGCTTCAGATGCTGCAGCCACACGCTTTGCCATGGGACCAGCAGCAGCAGCAGCAGCAGCAGCAGCAGCAGCAGCAGCAGTGGTCCCAGCAACAGGTGCAGCACCACCACCACCGGCCCCAGCAGCCGCAGCCGCAGCCTCGCCAGGCTGCACCACAGGTGACACTTGTGCAGCTGCAGCAGCAGCAGCAGCAGCAGCAGCAGCAGCAGCAGCAGCAGCAGCAGCAGCATTGGCAGACGCAGCCAGGTGTCCGCTGTACTCACAGGGATGTTCCATCGCTCACCTCTACCCCTCTACAGCCAGCCCCACGTGCACATCAACAGCAGCAGCAACAACAGCAGCAGCAGCAGCAGCAGCAGCTGCAGCAGCAGCAGCAGCAGTTGCAGCAACAGCTGCAGCAGCATCAGCTGCAGCAGCAGCAGCAGCATCAGCAGCTGCAGCAAATGCAACAGGCTCACCAGTATATGGTGCTCGGTACCGGCAGCCCCGCCTGCAGTGGCGCGCGCATCGATGGGCCAGCCTTTGCACTCCCACAGGACATGTCGTCAGCCGCCGCAGCTGTTGGTGGTGGTGAGTGGGTGATGCAGGGGCAGCAGGTCGTACACATGCAGCACGTTGCTGCCGCGCCGCCGGCACAGGGAGTGGCTTATGTCGTGAACATGCCTCCAGGCCTGGGAGCCCCCACCCACCAGCACGGTCTGTTCCGCGATGGCAGCGGCAGCAGCAGCAGCAGCATCCTGCTGCAGCAGCACCAGCAGCAGCAGCAGCAGCAGCACAGCATGGCTTTGGGTCCACCCGCGGGCGCCGATCACGGATTGCCCTCGCCCATGCCGAGTATGGAACAGGTCTGGTCGCCCTCCAGAGCCGCGCGCAGTGGTGCTGACTCAGCATGGCCAGCTGCAGCCGGCGCTCCTAGGGGTGGATGCCGGGACATGGTTCACCCTGTAGCAGCATGCGCTCGTGCATCGGCGAGCGGCTGCGTAGCACCAGAAGCAGCGGTAGCAGCTTCAGCCGCCCGTGCCGTTCAAGAGCGCGACCCGCGGCAGCCAGCCGACCGCCCAGCCTGCTTAGCGTCCGCTGCGCTGATGCAAATTGCGTGAGGTTCATCACATGCCCGCTGCCGTTAACTTCCAGGTTATTGGTTTTGCATCGGTAAGGCCACAGCCGGGCAGCCTGCACAGCAACTAATACGCGATCTCGTGGCGTACCGGATCCTTTCCGTGGCAATACTGCTCAGCCAACTTGCCGCAACCCTTACATGGGTCGACCGGAGCGCACGCCCGCACCATGTTGTTTGGGGCCCTGCGCCAACTGAAGCTTGATAGGCTTGGGCCCGCTCTGGATCCGCACGCTTCGCCGTCGCGGGTCGGCATGATCCAGATCGAGGAAGATTTTCGTGGTAACGTCTTCCAGATTATATTCCGAATGGCGGATACCGGTGCCCGCACTCATCACCTGGACGTCGCCTGCTTCGGTGCGGCCCTTGTTGCCGAGGTCGTCCTGATGCGTGATGGCACCTTCGCGGACATAGGTGATGATTTCCATGTCGCGGTGCGGGTCGCTCACAATCAGTTTAGCCTTACGTAGCCGGGGGGCGTTTTTTTGGGGGAGCCACTTCGAGGTCAGGATCGCGTTGCCGAGCTGGAAGCGGACCTTCGACGCCGACAGGCTGATTTCGACATTGCCTTCGGCCTCGTCGAGCAGCTTGCGGATTTCGGTGACGCATTTGCGCGGCACGATGACGTCGGGCATCGACGACGCGCCATCGGGGCGCGTGACGGTGTAGCGCGCAAGACGGTGGCCGTCGGTCGCCGCGGCCTTGAGCACCGGACCCGACGCATCCTCGGCGACATGCCGGATGACTGCCCAGCGCCGCGGACTGACCGCGTCTGCTCGGTCGAGACTCGCAATCGCGTCATTCGCATGATCTGACCACGTCACGTGACCGGCGCGTGACCCAACTTACTTAAGATTATTGATCCTACACAGGCGCCACACGCGCCTGTCCGCTCTCTATGCGACCGCCTTTACCGACACCCTTAAGCTTTAACCCGTGGGGCCCTGCAACTCCACTCCACTCCACGTCAAAGCCGTTCCGGCGCCCGATGATATCGCCGGGATAAGCCTCCTCTGCCATCGCGCGGTCGCGCGAACAGCATCGGGCGGCTGATCGCGATCGCCTTGCCCGTCCCGCCCTGCATCAATCGCATCCCGCGTTCGAACTTGCCCGAACACGGCGCCCATGAAGGCGCGGTCGCGGTGCGCGGGGTTCATGTTCGCCTGCACCTTGAACGACAGCCGGTGCGCCGTCCTGTCGTCCGGCCACACGGGTCCCTCGTATCTTTGTCGCGGAACTTGCAAAGCTTGCCGGCGCGTCACCCGATGCTGCACCCTCGCCCAGCTGGAATACATGCAGCTGTTGTAACGAGAAGTTGAGCAAGGGGGACTCCACGATACAGAATTCAGCTACCTTGGTGTGCAGTAAAGAAGCCCGCCAAGCTGCCTGCTGGGCCAGCATGCAGGCATCTTGACAGCACCATCAAGATGCGAACAGTCCTCATGTCATGCGCTGGCCGACAACGCGCGCGCGCTCGTAGCCGCCTGAGCAGCCAGCCTGAATGATGACGCATCTGCGACAGCGTACATGCGACCGGTCTACCAGCAGCACTCACCTGGCAATCGCAGCGAACAGGACTCTACTGAGCAGAACGGCTTTGAATACGGATTCGAGCGGTGTTGGAACAATTCGTCGCGGCCCTTCACCATCAGCATCGTGTCGGAGACATAGCTCCACGATCCGTCGTCGTGGAAGTCGACCGTCAATTCGTAGCTGTCATCGGAATGGCCAGAAGGAAGCGCGTTGACCAGTGAATAAGGGTGCCCGCGCTCCGCCAGGTCATGGTAGTGCTGCTCTGCCGCCCGCGCCACGAACGATGCGCGAGCCGCAGCAGCCTGCTGCTGCGGGACGCGAGGTGCTCCTCCGACCGCGCGCGGCCAGCCAGGCCGGGTGATCGCGACGAGCCGGACTCCTTCGCAGTCATGCCGCCGCGTTTTCTCTGAAAGGGCCGCTTGTGGGGGACCGTGAGGGATGCTGAGCGAGCGCTGATGGGGCCTTTCTTCTGGCGTCAGCCCAGCAACACGTCGGTGACACGGCGGATTCCCAGGAGGTGCACATACGGGAACAGCGGCGGGCGCGCGTGAAAACCGGCGCGGGCTTTCCTCCCCCGGCGAGATGCCTGCCTCTACACCTTCCCGGTGACCGAACGTTTCGGGATCATCTATGTCTTCAACGGCCATGAGCCGCTGTGGCAGCTTCCCGATTTCGAATATGCCGACGATGACCTCGTCTCCAGTCCCTTCATGTCGGAACTCTATAATTGCGACCCCTGGATCTTCGCCAGTCACCCCTGCGACCAGCAATCGCAGCGGCGGAGCCTTCGGCGTGCGCATGCTGCTGCTCAGGGCGGACGACCTGCAGGTGGCAGGTGGGGGCTTGGTCGCTGAAGATCACGCAGCTGGCGACACGAAGCCGTGCGAACGCGCGTCGAAGAACGCGCAGAGTGTCATCCCACCTGGGCCGAACTCGCTGGCGCGGTGCCCATGCCGCCGCCCGCAGCCAGCTGGCGTGCCAGCCGCTCAATCGCCGCCTCTGCGGCGTCCCGCCGCTCAGCCAGCTCGCGCCGCTTGTCTTCACGGCGCGCCGGGAAGGCGTCCATGAAGGCCGTAATTTCCCGGTCTTTGGCACAGAGCTCCTCAAACTTCTCACTGTGAACCGTGGATTGACAAGAGAGGTGTCTGGGTTGTGCAGGGGCCGAGACGCGATGGGGTGCCAATGGACGCTCGTGCACGCCTGATCTCCAGGTGCAGCGGCATGGGACGGCTGGAGCCGGGAAGCTGCGTGCTGTGCCCACTGCTCACGGGCCGTACCCTTACCGCCGTGCGCGCTCATCCTCTGCATCCGCCCGAACTCCGCCGCAGCTGCCGCCGCCTGCCGCGCCGGCCTGCTGCTGCCGGGCCTCCAGTGCCCTAGACTCCTCTGGGTCGCCTTGGCCTCGGACACAACTACACTGGCGTTAGTTTTTGCTGGATTTGGCGAAGAAGAACACTTTCCTGTAATGCAGTGCTTCCAGGTTGGCGGCGTGATTCTCGATAGTTTGAAGCACACTAACGCTACCGTTCGAAATGTTTCGGATGATGAGCCGTCAATCATTGAGCCGTTCGCCCAAAGTGACATGGTGACGACCTTCCTAGAAGGCATCAATCCGCACTTGCGTATCGAACTAGCATGGGGTGTCTGGCGCTCATCGCGACTTTGCATGAGCGCTCACTCGGCTCCTCCGGCGTCGCCTTTGCGCGCTCCTCTGCTGCCGCCAGGTCAGCGTGCTGCTGCTGCAGCTGCCGCACCGCCTCCTGCGGGCGCGCGCAGACAACGGGCAGCGCGCGGCAATGGGCAAGATTTTGGGCAGAGCAAACGGCGGCCGCCCATGCATAGGCGGCGCTGCGATCACGTACTCATCGTCGCCTTGAGGCCCAGCCAGCCGCCTGCCGCAGCAGAGTGCCGGCAGCTGCCCATGCACTGAAGCCCCGGCTCTACTGTCTTGCACGCCGCCGGTCTCCCTGCTGCAGGCGTGTGCAACTGCGGCTGCGCATGGGCGCGCAGCTGCAATACGCTTGGCCGCATGGACGCATGGCCGCATGGCCGCATGGCCGCATGGCCGCATGGCCGCATGGCCGCATGGCTGCATGAAGGCATGGGGGAGTTGCAACTGCCCACCGCGCTCGAAGGCGCGCGATGCCGATTGCGCACCGCTCCCCCTCCGCCGCCGCCGCCGCCGCACCGCTCACGGCGCCGCCTCCCGGCCGCGGCGTCGGCCAGCAAGCCCTCGTGCTCCTGCTGCAGCGCCTGCGTGCGCGGCGACGTGTCGAACAGGTGCGCGAGCGCAGAGCGGGTGAGCAAGTCTTGCTCCAGCTGGTTGTGGCATCATTTTTGTGGGCGCATTCGCGCAAGGCCTTCAGCGACGGCCTCCGCACCGCCTAGCATGCATACGGGGCTTGTTGCAACGTCTGTCAGACGAGCAGCACCCCCATGAAAGCTGTGTGCCGAGTGTTGTCGTGTTGGTGCCCTTCGCCTCCACACCGGTATGCAGCCCTCTGCCCTGGCGGCAGCGTGGCGAGCCGCGCCTCTGCAGCAGCTTCCAGGTCTGCCACACGCGCCTCCGCCTGCCGCGCCGCCGCCTCGAGCGCCATCCTATCCGCCGCCATGCCCTCGGCGCGCGCGCGCTGCTCGTTGTTGCGCGACTTGGCCGCGTCCAGCTCTGCCGCTATCGAGTCAAGTGGCGCATGCAACCCCGCCTGCGCATCGCGACAAGTGCGGGAGGGCATGGTCATGAGGTTCCCTCCACCTACAACCGCGACTCGTGACACGACGCCTGCGCCGCTTGGCGGCGATGTATCCATTGCATGCACGCTTGCACACAGGTCATGGAATTGGCAGTGCTGCTGAAAAAGATTTTCTGCAGGAGCGCCCCTCCCTTGATCCGCCTTCGCTCGCAGCGAGAGCAGCGCCAGGAAATAACCGCTCGGCGGCCAGACGGCGGCGATATTGTCCGCGCCCTTGGTCGCATAAAGCGACAGCTGGCCAGCAGATAATAGCCCGTAGCGGTCAACAGGAACCAGAAAACCGCCTCAATCAGGAAGTTACAAGACCGGGTAAACCAAAGCCAAAACCATACCTTGTCCAGAACGATGTTTGCATCCGCCGCGACTCCTGCAGCGCGCGGACCTGCGCCTGTAGCTCCCCGGCCCGCTTGTTCGCGCGCGCCGCCGCTGCCTGGTGATGCTGCAGCTCCTCGACCTCTTCCTGCGGCAGAAAGCATGGTTGTCGAGGCCATGCGCGCGCACCGCATGGCACGCAGGCGTCCCAGGATCTCAGTACGCGCAGATGTGAGAGCAGCGAAGGTTGCTCGCGCTTCACTCGCCGTCAGCGCCGCCGGGACTGCCGGTGCCGCGAGGGCAACGCCGCAGGGCGCGTCCGTGCTCAGCCCGCACACGCTGTCGATAGTGGCCTGCCGCACGTGTGCGCGTGCGCGCCACACCTGCAGCAACATGCGAAGCGGTCATGGGCTCTTGCCGCCTCTGCCGCAGCTGGCTCCGAAAGTAGTTGCGGTCGAGCACCGAGCGCGCCTCATCATGGCGCAGCAGCCCGCAACTCGGATTGGTTCTGCCGGTTCCCCCAGCGGTGCGAGCAAGGCGCCAAGGCAAGCGACACACACCAGCTCGAGATTAGGCGGGGCCTTGGAGAGCTGCTTGCCCACCTGCCTGCCGCCCGCGGAGGTCCCAGGCTTGGCCAAGCCGCCGACGCCTTGCTGTGTCAGCGGGCGGGCGCTCGGCGCCGGCGTGCCCCGGACGATCGCCGCCGCACCACCCAGCACGCCCCCGTGCTTCATCGCTGTTCCTGGAGGCTGGGCCGTGCCGCCGCGAGCGCCGCCGCTTGCTGCTGCCTGCTGCTGCGGCTGCCCGGTGGTGAGCCCGATGTGGGCGTGGCTGTGTTGAGACGCGGTCCGTTTTCGCTCGATCGGCGACGTCGGTGAAATCGGTCCTTGGCAGGACTGATCGACGCGCCAGTGCGCCGTACTGGTACCGCAGCGCTCCCGCCTCTCAATCGCCAGACGCGATGCGCGCAACACTTGCTGCGCGCACCCAGGCGGAAAGGTAGCCAAGTTCGCCTTTTCGAACACCTACTGATGGTTCGCCGCCCAGCAGACCGGTTATCTCGGATGGATCAAGATCATCGCCGTAGAACCCAAGCGAGGCGGCGGATTTGTGCAAGATGGCCATGCACGCTGGTAACATGTGGACGTCCGCTTCCTACCCAAAACCGACATGGGCATCGGGGCGGGCACTATCGTTCCAATATGCACTTGTTTTTCGTGCATGACCGTTGTCACCCCACAGAAGCCGCCTGAAACACTGACGACACTCTGGTTTAGTGGAGTACACTGCAAGCTCGCGTGCTGGCCGTGACAATCATAGTCTTGAAATGCGGGGCGTCCAACGCATCATTCGTGACACCGGTTACCAGTTCCGGGCAACGATTATAGAAATGGAAGAGAGCGCCGCGCCAGGGCCCAAGGGCCGGTTCATCGGGCGGCATCCCCACATGACCTGGCGCCTGTAGATGTCGAACCGGTCAGGCCAGAGGATACCGTTGGCGATCCCGGTCTCGTCCTCGATCGTGACGAAGAGCACGCCCTTTGCGGAGCCGGGCCGCTGCCGTACGAGGATCACCCCAGCCACCTCGATATTCCGGCCATCGCGGATATAGGCGAGGTCCGCGCAGCGGACCACGCCCATCGCGTCGAGCTCGTCTCGCAGGAAACTCAAAGGATGCGCGCGCAGCGACAGCTGGAGCGTGCGATAATCCTCCACCACCTCACGTCGCCTGCGACTTTCAGGACCCGGTGTGCTACCTCAGGCGTATGTGTGGATACCTCTGGGGCAGCAGTGACTCACCAACTCGGCCTACTACAGCGGTGGCCTCGACGCGAACGTCCCCACGTACCCGCTCAGTGGCAGCTACATCGAGTCCGTCGAGATCAACAGCCTCGCGCCGCCATTTGCAGGCGGTATGGGCGGAATGACGGCCGGTATCGGCAGCCGGTCCGCCCCGAAAGGGGGTAGGGAGCATGGACCGGGCGCCCATCGCGCCAGCGTAAAAATCAGCTGGCGATGGTGACATTTGATCTGGCTCTGCGAATGGCAGCTGCAATCGCTGATCGCGCCGCCGACCCTTTTGGTTGCATAGAAATGCACAAAGGGCTTGTTGCTGAACGGATCGCGCAGGATGCGCGCTCGCCGCGGTCGGCGCCGCGCTTGCCCCCAGGGCTGCTTGCCCTGGCGTGCCGGAGGTGATGGCTCCAGGTAGTTACACCCCCTTGTCACCCTAGTTCACACAGCCATACAACTCACCAACTCATATGCATGTTTAACGGAGATCCGTCCAGCAGCACTACGATACATTCAGCGCCGGTTCTTAAACCGTGGGTTCGTCGATTTTGCTATGGTATTATTCGAAAAGGAGTATTGGGACATACACGATAGTGGTGGTAAACATATAGGTACAATTGATCAAATGGACTACGCGCTAGGTACCCGTAATACCATAGGCACGCAAGACCAAGGACTTGCTGGGCTCGGGCCTGTTGGTGAGGCTGTCCGCTATGCGTATGTGCGTGCGGTGTGTGTGCGCGCATGTGTGTGTGTGTGTGTGTTTGCGTGCTGTGTGTGTGTGTGTGCGTGTGTGTGTGTGTGCGTGCGCGCGCGCGCGCACGCGGGAGTGCGCGTGCGTGCGTGTGTGCGCGCGCTCGCGCAGGCTGGCATGCACATAGGCCGGTGAGCGCCGCCTCAAGCAGAGTTGCAAAGGCTGCTTACAGCAGATGGTTGTGTGGGCTGGCCGGGCCTGCAACCTGGTGGTCTGCTGGGCGCGCCTTGGTTATTACTGATCGCGAGTCCCGGTCTTGAAGCAGGTTCCCTGTTCTCGTTCATCGCGGTGCTTCTGGTCTTGTTTCTGTCCCACTGGTTCCGGCGACGCGCAATGCATGACAACAGCGACGCAACGAAGCTGCTAGTTTGGCAGAGCGGGCGCAGCATAGCGCGTTCCGAGCAGCTCAACCGCCCCGATGGCAGCATTCCAGCAGTCGTTGCATTTGTAAGGCAACGCAACACAAGTGCACGCTGGTGTTGCTCAGATGATGTCTACAGGCACGCATGCACTGCCTTGCTGCGTGCGCCTGCAGCCCCATAGAGAGACCTTTCTGCCTTTGCCCGGTCCGCCTCGCAGTCGATACGCAGTTCGGGCGAGCGCAGGAACACCCCCTCGGTGTCGGACAAGGTGAAATCGCGCACGATCATCTCGCCGTAAAGCGATCCGTCGAGACGACCGATCCCGATCTTCATGCCGTTTTCGAACGCGTATTTCTCGATCTGTACCACTTGCTGCAACACCAATGCCACCCATGTGCTGCCCAATCTGGGAATCTGACCTTCCTATCTGCTGCGAATTCGCCCGTCTTGTTTGCAGTACGCGCTCAACCTTATGCGATGACATCCCCTGATGTGCCTCTCGCCGCGCTCATGTCCCCCCTGGGCAGACGCAAGGGCTACAACGCGTGCAGGTGCTCACACGCTTTGCCCGGATCTTGCTGGGGCAAAGGAGGACCCGACGATCATCCGCACGCCGCTCACGTCTGCATCGCCGTGCCGCCGAAGTTGAAGCTGGCCCAGCTGCGCAGCATCGACCTGCCGCTGCTGGGCAGCATCACCGTCGCTGCGGCGAGGTCGCGTCGGGCCTGGTCGCAGCCATGCCGTACGTGGGGATGTCGAATTGGTCACTGATCTGGACAGCCGCAACGTCGCGATCAACGAGATCCCCGGCGGCCTCATCCTGCGGGCACCGTCAGCACCGCCGGGCGGCATTCGGGGCGCACGAGCACCCGTGTGCGCCTCACATGTTGGCACTGCGATCATGGTGCATGCGTTGCGCTGAACCTTTACCAATCTTGAAGACTATGCACGAGAACCTTCAGGATCGCATGCTTGATAGACACGTCAGACTTATTTCTCGTCGTCGACGACGATGGCAAAGTCGAGTGCGTGCTAGGGCGAGATCTGGCCATGGCGAAAGCGGAGCTCACATCGGTCATGACCATCCGCCTGATAAAGGGCAAGCCCGCCACGTTTAAGGCCACGGGCGCCAATACTTGGTGCGCGACCGCCAGCTCGTCGGAATCGTGACATGATTCAGGAGCCAACTTCCAGCCAAAGGCATGCGCGGGCTTCACGGCGTCGACGCCCGCGGTGGCGGCAAGCAGCTGATGCTGGTGTCGCCGCGGTTCGCGTTGGCCCGGGGTACTTCCCAAGTCACGCAGACGCTGCATGAGCGCCGAATTTGGGGTGTATGCTGTCGCGACTGGGCTTGCAGGCTCGTATGTTGGTACCATCGGGGCAGGCTTGCAGGAACCCCTGATGATTTAGGTCACGCAAGGAAATGAAACGTAGGGACAGCAACGCACAATGTGAGCTCACCCCATAAACCCCGCCACCATCATGTCCGCCTTTCTTCACCGTCAGAGCCCCTGCGGGCGATTGCATCCAGATCCATGGCGGCATCGGCGTGACGTGGGAAATCAAGGGCTCCACCTTCCACATCGTCGCCGCGCGCGCACCCGGCCAGCGGGTGGCGCCGAGGTGTTCATCGAGTATGGCTGCGCCATCGGTTGGGGCATCCCGAAGCGCACCGTCCTGAACGAGTCTCTGAAGCCTGTCGCATCCAAGGCCACGCTGCCGCCTCGTTTGGCCCAGTCGCTGGCACCGCCAGCTTGCCGCGACGCGCGCAGGGCTGCGATGGCGATGCGCGCCGGACGGGCGGGCGTGGATGTTTGGAGGCCAGGACGTGCGGGCAACAAGGCTGCGACAAACGTCGGCGCCGAACGCCGACCGAGCGCCATCGCCCTCAAGGGTGGCGCTGGAGCGCTCAGCCTCACCGCCTCATCATCCAAGCCGCCCGCCAAGCCCGCCGCCGGCGCGGCGAGGCGCCGATCACAGGCGTGGCCGGGCGTGCGCTTCGGCGCGGGCATGGTTTTCCTGCCGCCAGCGTACCAAGCCAGGCGGGCTCGCTTCTGTTGTTCGGCGGCAGCAGCGGCAACGACCCCGAGCTGTTCAATGTCAACAACATGACGAGTCGCCGCTGCTGGCGGGACATCGGCTCTACGACGTCGCCGCTGTCTCATGGGCGAACCTCCGCACCGCCGGCGCGCCGCCGCCGGCGATGATGTGGCACGCGATGGCCGTGACGGGCGCACGTCCTGCTGTACGCCGGCCGCGTGATGAACGCGACCACTGACACTCTGGGGCCGGATTCAAACGTGTACGCCTCGATTCCCTGCGTCCGGCGGCTCGCATCGTGGCAGCTCACGCGTCCGCAAGATTTCTTATGGTGAAGGCGTGGAACGCGTGTTCCCCATTCACTCTCCCAACATCGCTTCGGTCGAAGTGATCAAGCGCGGTAAGGTGCGTCGCGCCAAGCTCTACTACCTGCGCGACCGTCGCGGTAAGTCGGCTCGTATTTTCGAATCGACCAATTCGCGCACCAAGAAGATCGAAGCCTCCGAGCGTGAAGCCGCACAGGCTGCCAAGGATGCCCGCTCCCTGCCCTCGCTGCAAAGACCGCTGCGGCTTCTTACCTCCGCCGACCCCCAACAGGAAATCAAGTTCGCCCCCGCTTTCCAGAGCGTCGTGCTGTCGGGCGCGAGCACGGACATCGCGTCGGACTGGGCCGCCAAGACGGCAGATCTCACGGCGGGCGACTGGGTGATGCCTCGCCGGAGAAGGGCGTGCTGGAGCTCACTGCGCCGACTGACCATTGCGGGTGAAGGGGGCACGGCCGCCAGGGTTTGTCGTCAGGATATTTCACCGAAGATAGGCCTACCAGCCAACCAACCAACCAACCAACCCGACCAACTGGCTATTGATAAATCAAAGTGGCGAGGAAGACTTGCTTTCGCGGCCCTTTTGCCCTAGCATGCTTGTTCCTGCGTGAAGCGGCGCGCGCAAGCTCGAGTGCCTCAAGTACCTACTGCCCTTGGCGGCACGCCCACCCAAAGCCAACGCTGACATCATCAGCGCTCCTCACTACGCTGCTGCGCCATTTTCGGTGACATCATGCACCGGGAGTCCCAAGGTGGCGCGCGAACCGGACGAGGCCGTCGTCGGCGAGCGCCGGCTGGCGGCGGCGGACGCGCCCAGTGGCACTGTGGTGCTGCGTTCGACAATGCCGACGGGCACCGCCGTCCGCACACGTGGGTTACCGCGATGGTCTTGCCGAAATGGCCGTTAGTTCTTGGTGCGCAGTCGACTTTGCACATTTCCGAGGCGTGGTTGGCAGATCGCCTCAAATACCGCCGGTCCTGCTGGCAGGCATCCTTCGCCAAGCCTTCCCACGCACAAGCTCCTATCCACACCGACCTAGAAGAGGTCAGGGCATGCTTCCGGCAGTCCAGGACTCATGCCCTTGCACTTGGGTAATCAGGCAGGAGTTCACCTTTAAAACCCAGCGCCTATTCAGCCACCCACCATTTACCCATCTGCGAGCCCACCATCGTGCCCAACTAGTCACCCAGCCAGCCACACACCATCAGCGACACATCCCCCAGCAAACCCCCCACTGACCCATCTCCCCATCCCCCAACCACAACCCAACCACAACCCAGGTCGGCCGGCGCCGTGCTGCGCGAGCTCACGGTCACCGGCTGCAACGCCAGCCGCGGTGCACGTACCACCAGACCCCTCCAGCCCCTCCACCCGCTACCCCGAGGACGACCCTGTGGTCCTACAGGACGCACCGCTCACCGCCAACCCCGGCGTCGCGCTGCGCATGGACAATGGCACCGTCCGCCTCGCTCGTCCGCGCGGCTGTGACGCGCACACGGCCGTCGGCGCGCAGCCGGGCGGTACGGCGCGGTGTTCGCGGCGCGCCGGGACGCTGCTCACTGGCCACGTCGGGGCTGTCGCGCAACACGGTGCCGCCGGGACTTCACGGGCGACAAGCTCTTCGCGGCGGCGTGCAACTTCAGCCGCGACACAGCTGCCGACGGCGCAGGCATCTACTCCCTATTTGTCCAGCCGCCCTCTGCGCTGGACACGACCGGCGGGACCGGCACGTCGTCCCGCCGACGGTGACGGTAACCGCTACCTATCCGGGCGCGTCGGCCCTCAACAACGCGCCCAGGCCGGCGGCGGCGTCTACATCGGCAACAGGATGTCTGCGTATATCGTGAACAGCATGCTTCGTCACGAACGCCGCCGCGGATGGCGCCGGCGCGCACGCCGCCCGCGACGGGTGCCTCGAGTCCATCGTCAACCGAACTTTACCGGCAACGCCGCCGCAGAGCGCGGCGGCGGCCTGCTCAGCCGCGCGCCGCTGTGCTCGAACAGCGCGATGGCGTGGGCCGGCTCAGCCTTGTCACAAGACCGCGGGGCTACGGCGGCGGCGCATATGTTCCGAAGTCGCCTCCCGGCTGATCAACGCCACACACTCGCGCCTCGCTGACGACAGCGAAACGGCACGATGCCGCCGCGCGGCCGCAGCGGCGACGGCGGCGCCGTGTACCTCGGGACGTGGAGCAGCCAGTGCTGCTGGCCAACACCACCCTGGCCGGCAACTTTGCCGCGCGCAGCGGCGGCGGCGTGCACGCAATCATGCTGTCGCAGGACGACAAGGTTGACCTGTCCCTCGTCGGCTGCAACGCGAGCGGCAACGCCGCCGGCGCGCCAGGCGAGCCCGCGTCGGAGGGCGGCGCGCTGCGCGTGCTGGGGCCGTCGCGGCGCTCTCCGTCGCCGCGTCGTCCTTTGACGGCAACTATGCCGGCCAGGGCGGCGCCATCAGCTTCGGCGCCGACCGCGGGACTGTCAGCGTCGTCGACGGCAGCGCGTTCACCGCCAACAACGCCGAGTCGCCGGCGGCGGCCTGCTCGCCGGGGAGGGCAGCATGCTCGAGCTCGACGGCGTCTACATTTCGAGACACGCGCGAACGCGAAGGTGCCGTTCTTCGGCGACTCCTCCGACCTGCCGTGGAATGTGTCGGCGGCGCCGGCAACCGGCAAGGCGGGAGGCTGAACGCCGTCGGCGGCGGATTCTTTTGCTACCGCTGCAACAACGCCGCGTGGTCAACTGCACCTCGTCAACGACAGGGCCGGCAAGTACGGCGGCGGCGGCGCGGTCGTGCAGCCGTTCACCGGCGCAGCGGTCGTCG
The DNA here is from genome assembly GCA_002317545.1 of Scenedesmus quadricauda. NCBI lineage: Eukaryota > Viridiplantae > Chlorophyta > Chlorophyceae > Sphaeropleales > Scenedesmaceae > Scenedesmus > Scenedesmus quadricauda. Next base: position 7,429 of record NNCB01000073.1, on the reverse strand, counting down.
ATCCCAGTTCACGAGCAACACCGCTGGCGGCCCTGCCCCGCCACCCACCCGCCGCCGCCTGCTCGCTGCGGGGCGGCCCCCGGCTCGCCCGGCGCCGCGGCCGGGCGCCCGCTGCAGTGCGGCGCGTGCGGGGACTGTGCGAACGCGGGCTTCATGCTCGGCGCGTGGGCGACCACCGTTGCAGATCACAAGGAGAAGGACGACGACGGCCAGTACCGCGGCGGCCCGGCGTACTTCATCGAGTCCACCCTCGGCCCTGTTAACATGGAAACCAGCTCATCAATAAGGGCCTTCGGTCGTTGGTGCGATATCGCTTGCAACAAGCAGTTCCGCAGTCGTCAGTGGGTAGTAGCGGGAGAAGGGCGTGCTGGTGCCGGCAATACCAGCGACTGCCCAGTGACGACTTTTCGTTTCCCGGCGCGCGTTCGCGCGACGCCAAGACCGAGGCATCCGCTCACCGACCGACCCCCGACACCGTTTATGCCTACCGCGTCAAGGGCGCCGCAGGGTGGAGCGAATGGCATCAGTTCCGCACTGCCGCCGCCGAAGCCAAACCCTTTCGCTTCCTCTATCTGGGTGACATCCAGAACGGCATACTGACCTATGCCAGCCGCGTGATACGGCAGGCCTTTCATGCGCATGGCGACATTCGCCTGACGCTCCACGCCGGGGATCTGGTCGGCCAGCGGACGACCTGCTGATCACCAAGCTCGCGCGCGGCCTGGTTGAGCTGCCCGCTGCGGCAGCCTCAACAACGAGGCCGCCTTCCGCGACTGCCTCGGCGGCGCCCGGCTCCGGCCTCAGCCCCAGCCGAGGGCCGCCAGCGGCGGCGGCGGCGACGCTGGCACATCGACGGGCCGGCGCGCGCTGCTCGCGGACGCGGCGGCGCCGCCGCCGCCGGCGCTCAACGCAGTCAGCGACGTCGGCTACGGGCAGGACCTCGCGTCCGCCGCGACGACGGCGCACTTTATGAAGGTCAACGGGGTAGACCTGGAGTCCGAGGCGCCGGTGGCGTCCAGCACGTCGGCGGCGCCCGGCAACCTCGTGCGGTCGAAATGGGGCTGATGGCCGTGCTGATCGGACCGTCCACGGCGTCATCAGCGACGCGAGCATGACGCAGCTCGGCATCGGCCTGCGGCGTCGAAGGACATATCGGGCCGCCACGGCAGCTGGACCGCAGCCGGCCACGATTGGTCCCGGCTGCCGGACGGCGGCGCATGAAGCTGGGGCCGTCCCTGTGGGCTTTCAGCTCGGCGTCAGCTTCGTGCGGCTGTTGGGATGGGTTGCTGCTGGTGGGGTGCCAGCTGGGAAATGGAGTGTTCGATATGCAGTTTGAGCCCCTGGCGACCAGCCACTGACTACCTGCTATTGCGGCTTTGCCGAGACCACGTGAAGTGTTCGCCCGCCGTCAAGGCAGATGTGATGAGCTATTTTGCCAAAATGAATGCAAAAGCTGCTTTAGCCGTATCCTGATGCGCGCCTCCGCCAACGGCACCTGGCAGCCCGCCAGAACATCACGCGCCTCGGAACATCACCGGCGCGTCGAACCGCCGGCTTGAATTCCCGTCCCTCCAGGTCTTCGGACGCCGGGCGACTACCTGCTGCAGTTTGCCCCGCTCGACCCCGACAATCGCGTGCGAAGCCCGAAACCTCAGCCTGACCCGCCGCACAGCTTGCGGGCGAGGCCGGCGTGGATGATCACGCGCCTTCGACGCGGACATTCGCTGACGCGCCCTGGCGGCCTTCACGGCTCGGGCGTGGACTGTACGGGTGCACGGCTGCTTCGGTCGGCGAATCGGCCTCTTGAGTCGCAGTCAGTAGCAACCTGAAACTTTCGGTCAAGCAAGCTGGGGCTCGTGACAGGAGCGCGCGCGAGATTGTGTCACAGTCTTCCGCCTAATCGCCATTCTCCGGTGCGAGCAATGCGCGGCCGGCACCTATAGCCTCGACCCCGCCGTCGGCTCGTGCATCCAGTGCGAGCCGTCGAGCAACGCCGACTGCCGCGGCGTCGCGCCGATCCCGGTGCGCGGCTTCTGGGTCAGCCACCCGCGCAGCCCGCCAACCACGGTGACTGGTCGATGCGCGAGCATCACCGCGCTGGCCTTGCCGCGATAGGCGGTCAGTGCGACGAGAGATGTCCCCGTCGGCCGTGAGGTGCAGGCGACCGTCCGGATCGCGTTCTTGAGCAGCGGCGGGATCGAGCCATTATATTCGGGCGAAACGAACAGCAGCCCGTCCTGCGCCGCAAACAGCGATTTCAGTCGAAGTGCATCGGCGGGAGCTTGTGCGCGTGTTTTGGTTTGCTGGCATGTGTCCGTGGGCATGCTAGTGTGTGGATGCATGCTTGCGCGTGCACGTGCGCGCGCGTGTGTGTGTGTGTGTGTGTGTATGTGTATACGCGCACGGATGTGTGCAGGCGTCAGCTTGGGTGATGCAAGCAGCAGCAGAGGCGGGCTGCGGCAGCAGGGGGGGCAGAAGTGGTGGGGACATGCCGACGAGGTGGCAGGCCGGTGCCAGGGAACAGGCTGGGTTTGTCCGACAAGCGATGAGCTTTGCGACGAGCTGTCGCGATCGCAGACCTCGGTGCATCTTGTCCCTCGACGCGCTAGGATTGCAGCTCGCGCCGTCCTCGAACCGGTCGTACCCGTTGAACCGGTTGATCGCGCCTGATCCACCCTACAACCATTCAACTGTTGCGCCACATGTCGCCACAGACCTGCATCAGGTCCGCTGTCTTGACGCGCACACACATACGTGACCGCGAGCCCAGGTGCTCAGCACACACATAAGCAGCCAGACGCCCCCAACACGCGCTTTCACACCCTGACACTACACACTCTCACACGCTGACCCTGACACACACCACACCAACACACTCTCTCTCTCCGCACACACACACTCAACCGCATACACATTCTTGCTTATCACACAAGTACGCCCCTCACGGACACACGCAAACACGCACACACCAGGGCATCCTCTGTGGCGAGTGCTCGCGCGGCTGGGGCCGCCGCGGCACCGCTGCGTGCAGTGCGAGCGCCGCCGCTGGATCAACGACACCTACACTTCTTCGCGATGCTGTACATGATCGTCCTCGTCACCATAGCCGGCTTCATGCACATCCGCCAGGCCCAGAAGCGCCAGCGTGCCGTGACGGTCACCGACGAGCTCGCCTTCGCCGCCGGCTCGGCCACGGCCGCCGCCACCATCTCGGGCCCCGGCAAGGGCCCATCATGGCGAGGGCGGCGGCGCCAACGGCCCGCCGGTTGAGCGCGATGATGACACGTCGGCGGGCGCGGCGGCGACAGGAAGCAGCTTCTCCGACGGCCCTACGGAGCTCCAGCCCGGCCCGCAGCCGTGGTTGGGACGACGTTCCAACTTCGTCCGCACGCCCGCGCACCTGGGGTCTGGCGGCGGCCCGCGCGAGCCAGTGGGGCCCGGCCTTCAGAGGCGGTGCTGGGGCCGCTGCCGTCGACTGTGACCGGAGGGGACCTCAAGGGCAACCGCACCTGGCTCTCGAGCCTCTTCTCCGCCGACACGATGCGCGAGTCGCGCCCTACGCTGTTTGCGCCCAACAGCGCTGCCGCCGACGACCCGAAGGCCGCCGCGGCCGCCGCCGCCGCCGCCGCGCGCGCGGCGGCGCGACGGCCGAATGGCTGGCCGCGCTCGGCACCTGCGACCGCATCGATATCCTCGTCAACATGCCGGGATCACCACGCCACGGATCGATCCGAGGACCTGACGCTCGAAGCCTTCCGCCACGAATTTTCGGTCGACGTCGACGGTGTCTTTTTGGGCTGCAAGCATGTGATCCCGAAAATGAAGAATCGTGGCGGGTCGGCGTGATCAACGGACGTCGGGCTGCTGTCTGCCGGTGACCGGGCGGCCTGGGCGCGCTGGCCGCGGCTGCAAGCGCTGGCAAGGCCGCGCTGAGACACGGCTGCGACCGCAGCGGGCCGCGTTACCGGCGCCGCACGCTGGATTCTCGTCGCCGCGGTCCTCCGATGCTGGTCCCCAATCTAATCCGGCCTGCCGCCTGTCAACCCCACCACCGCAAAACCCCCTGAACTCAACCGCAGTCGTGGGCACCCTGGTGGGCATGCTCTTCTGGGGCCTCTATGCGCTGGGCGTTCACATGCTCCGGCGCCGACGCCCCGAGCTGCAGCGGCTGACATGGCGGACCCACTACCAGCCGCGCATCATCCTGACCACCGTGCTGGTTATGTTCTACCTGTACCCGCAGGTGAGGCCTTGGTGCCTCACCAAACCTGCCCCGCGGCGCCTCTACACGGTCGTGACTGCTTCGATGCGCCCTTTGGCACTGCAGCACGCCCGCGGCGCCGAGGTCACCTCTCCCATTGCTTAATTAGGTTGTTGCCTGCTCAGAACTCGCTTGATCTTGTTACTCTTACTGAAGGCCTGATAAGGTTCCAAACTTGGCCGTTTATCAGACTTAGAAAAGGGCAGAAAGGAGTGATAAAAACATGCAAGGGCCATTTGCCGTACAATTGGAAACAGGATGCGCCGCATGCCCCTCTCCCAAATCTGCTCCCCTTTCCACCCCCGCCCCTGCCGTCCAGGTCTCCATCGCCGTGGTGCCATCTTCGCCGCACCGAGCTCGACGCCAGCGCGTCCGTGCGCACTGACGTTGTAACGTCTACCACCAGCGGCGTCACGCGGCTCACGCTCCAGGGCGACCGCTCGTGGCCAACGCGACGCAACGGCACCGGAGCCGGGACACCGCCTACGTCGGCCATGCCGGGCCTGTTCATGCTGTTCTTCGCCGAGATGTGGGAGCGCTTCTCCTACTACGGCATGCGTGCGTTGCTGGTGCTGTACCTCACCAAGCACTGGCTGTTTTCCGATGGCGATGCATCGATGGTGTATGGCGCGTACACCGCGCTGGTGTACATCACGCCGTGATCACGCTGCGTTGTGCGCTGTGTGTGCTGTAGGGGCCGTGGTGGCTGGGTTGCGCAGCGGCGCGCCGCGCTGTGCTGTGCTGTGCTGTGCTGGGCTGGGCTGGGCTGGGCTGGGCTGTGCGTTGCTGCGCCTTGCTGCGCTGCACCAGGCTGCCGGGTGCGGCGCCTCGCAGCCAGTGTCGCCGCGCCATCATCCTGAGCCCTGCTGTATTGCGAATGCGCCGCCTGTGTTCTTCACGTCCAGTGGCCACGCGCCCTCAAGACCCTGCTCATGCCTGTGCCGCCACAGCACGCGTGCGCGCGCGCACATACACACACACACACACACACACACACACACACACACCTGCAGGTCGACCTGCGCTACGGCTTCTTCTCGACCCATCACCCCAAGTACTACTTCGGGAGTCGGTCGTGCGGCCGAGAAGTCTGCTAACCGTCTTCGCCTTGCACCTGCGGCGCGCAATAACGCGACCGTCAGGTCTCTGGCACTCATCATCATCTCCCTCGCCCAGGTCCTGGCAGATCACGCTTCTCGCCCCATCGGTGCGCATGCGCACACGCTGCCATCGGTCGAGCCTGTTCGGCTGCATGCACGCTGTTCATGCTGATGCTGTCGAACCTGCAGGAGGTTGCGGACCCGAAGGTCGTGCTCGCGGCGCTGGGCATCGCCGCGGCCCTGAACCTGCTGCTTGTGGCGATGTTCGCTGGCCTTCGGCATCGAGGGGCGGCGGCTGATGCTCGTCACAGTCGGCAAGAGCCCGAACGAGCGGCTGCTGTGGAGCGACGAACGGGCTTCCTGCGCAAATCGTTGTTCGGCGCGTGCGGCGCAGGCGCGGCGCGGGGCGCGAACGGGCTGGGGCGGGCGGCGCGGGCGGCGACGCCTGCGGCGCCGCAGCGGCAGGTTCCCACAGTCGTGGTGGCGAAGGGCGCGGATCAAGTTCGAGGCAGCCGGGGGCGCTCGATGCCGAACCCCCCTTGGGCCGGTTGCCTCGCGCGCGTGCACCCACGCCCGGCGCCGCGATCTGTGTTTTGTGGCTTTTACTCGGCGTTGGATTCATCTGATGCAGCCGCGCCTGATCGTCGTGAATAGCGATGGACGCGTAAGGCCTCGGTCGTCCCGCGCTGTCAGAGCCCTGCCGCTGGTGCGCAGGCGGCGCTGCACCGGCGTTGCTCCCCATGTTTGCTGACACTGCTCTGCTTATCCAGGCCTGCTGGCCCTAGGAACCTCGGAACGCACCCCCATAGGCCCGACCTTCCTCAACATCGCCGGCCTGCTGGAAACCTTCACCGGCGGCGAGTTCCACCTCGATGGCGTCGACGTCAAGGGCCTCAAGGGCAACTCAGGCGCCGCCCATCCGCAATGAATAGATCCTAAGTTTTCCGCGCGCCCCTCGAGCCCGCTAGCTGCTTTGTCGCAGACTGCCCACGCCGGCCGGCGGCCTTGCGGCTGCCGTCCAGCGAGTGCGGGACCACGTTGCAGCAGGGCCGTCTCTTCCTCGTGCAGGTACCTTCCAGGTCTTCTTCAATAACTTGTATTCATCCATCAGGCGCAGAAGAGCTTTTGGTTTCTTGCCACACGTGACAAGACGGAGGGCATGTCCGTAATATCTTCGGGCAACTGCTAATAGATTTTGACTGGAACGGGAAGCTAAGCGCACCTTCCCGGCTCTACTTCAATTACCTGTTTGCAAAAGCAACTGATGAACGTATAAGCGGTGGCTATATCATAGATGTAAATGGCCAGGTAAAAACAATAAAACCGCATACCCGGCAAGATCGGGGGTCGGGTACTCGCCCACACAGCTACGGCGACCCGCAGCGCCACGGCGCGGACCCGCTCGCCACGCGGTAGTAGGCAGCAGCCGTGCCGCCGGCGGCGCGGGAGCAGAGCAGGGCGGCACACGCCCGCGTGCTGCAGGCAGCTGATCCTGCGGAGCATCTGGAGCTGCCCAGACGCCTTGGCACACCACCCAGGCGCAGACAGGCCCCCAGGGCACAGGAATACTGGCAAGGCGCGCGGGTCGCCCAACCGCTGGCAATGAACCCCAGCACGATGGCCCCGGAACGAAGCGCGACGCTCCCGAAAGGCAGGGCCTACTCCGCTGCGCAGTGGCTGCTTCGCGCGGGGGGTCTTCAGCGGCGTTGGCGGCGCCGTCCGCGACTGCATCTTGGAGCTGGCCGCCTTGGCGCGCTCGAGGGCCTGTGCAGGCGCAAGGGGGGAGCGGTGTGGGTGCGCATTGGGTGCGCATCGCGGGCGCCCTGCTGCCGTGCGAGGTGCTTCCAGACTCGCCAAGAGAGTCACAGCCCTGCCCGGCTCGACTAGCCTGGCAAGCGCGCCCTGATCGCCCCGTTACCTCGCCGACCGGCGCCATCCGCGACCGGCTTCAGCAGGCCCTTGTCTGTAGTGAGGCGACCAGGGGGGCAGTCTGCTCCGAAACACCGAGACGCTTGCGCAGCACTCACGACACACACACGGCGCACGACCTCGCCCTCCAGCTCTCACC
>NNCB01000072.1:0-29418 GCA_002317545.1 Scenedesmus quadricauda | reverse complement strand
GCGGGGGATGCGGGCGATTGGCTGCAGGTAACGAAGCGTCCCGAACAGGCGCGGCTCTATAATCTCGCCGCATGTTGCAGCCGATCTTGCGCGCGGCTCATCGCCCGGAGCGCGTCGCGGCGCTACTCCATGCATGCGGCGCCGCACAATGCCATCGGAAAGCAGAGCGGCCGCGCGTCGAAACAGGTCGCCCAAGCGCACCCCGTGGCGCATCGCGTGGTCTTCAGCTGCCCCTGCGCCGGCGCAAACGTGTCGCACGCGCCAGCAGCACAATGCGAGCAGGCAGAAGGTCGACAGCCCGAAGATCGCAAAGCGAATAGGCACGCGGCCCTGGCGATCCTGCCTGGCTTCGGGGTACTGTAGCCAGCAACCGGTAAAAATTGCCGCCAAGAACAGCTTCCGCTGGGCATAACCGCGCGCGACCAGTGCCTCGACCAGATCGAACATTCGCCGCGGATGATCGAAGCCATCGGTGTCCATCCGCTCGCAAGACCGATCGCCTCAAAGGGCACCCCCAACAGAGCAAACCCGAACGGCGACGCTCCGAGCAGCTGCCTCCCGGCCGGCACGATCATCACAAGGAAAGGGAGGCAGGGAGCCACCCCTTCGACGCACCCCTGTGAAATGTATCAGCCGCCTCATATGGCCTGCTGCCCAAAGCACATCCGGACTCAAACTGTATCGATCCGGGGCCCGGAACACGCACCCGCATGAGTTCGGCGGCTCGGTTTGTGCTCTTGCCGCCTCATGCGCTACTCATCTGCAACTGAAGGTCCCTGCCCTTCAGGTCAAACGTTCGTCTACCGTTCTGCTTGACGGCGCGGAGGCTTGCGCGGCTGTGGGAATTGCGGACAAGCGTCGAGTGCCCGGACATGGCGGTGGCTGTGCCCGGCTGGGGGGCGGGGCTTAGTACCACTTGCCCTGCTGCTGCTGGGTCCTGCCGCCTATGCCCAATCGGGCTGGTTTCCTGCAGTATCTTTCCCACCCGGCAAATACCTCTGCGTACGTGCCCGTGTGAAGAGTGTATGTGTGATGCCGAGCCTGCTGGCAAGCGCCGCACCTGCACGTCGTGCAGCACATCCACCGCCCGCTTGTTGAGGATTCCGGCGCTACTCAGACGCCGCTGCTCAGATAGTCTATGACGACCGTGAGGCTGGTCAGCTTTGGCCCACCAGGCTCTGAGCCACGGCTTCGCACCCGAGGGCCGGGAGTGGTGCCGCTCGAAAATGCGACCTCGCCCCTGGGCGCGCCGCCGCGGGCGCGCCGCCGCTGCTGTTGCGCAGACGCCGCTGCCTCAGGGGACCATCGCCCCCAGCAGGCTGCAAACACAGCCCAGCCACGGCCCCGACGACCTCGCCGAACTGGTCCGCCATGCCGGCGCAGACACCGAAAATGACCTCACGCGCACGCCGAGTGTCTTCGCGAAGCACCTGCACGGCGATCTCCTCCGTCACGTTGCCTCCATCAGCTGCGATGCATGGCGTCACGGCCGGCTGCAGGTCCTCGCGCGACAGCGCGCTGCTGCCCGCCACCATGCATGCGCAGCTTGGCTGTGTGCATGGCGGGGCAGCGCGGTCAGCGGCGGTCATGGCGCTTTCGCATACACGGCGCTGCGCTGCAGGCCTGCTTGGTGCCCGAAGCGCATGGCGGACTGGGAATGACGATGCTCGATGCGGCAAGCCCTGGCCCCGGCCCTGCCCCAACACACACACACACACACACACACCACCCACACACACGCACACACACGCACGCACGCGTGCGCGCACGCAGCCTGCGCCCACCTCAGCGCCAGCTTGCCATGAAGCTGCCCAGCACGCCCTTCGCCTTAGCAGGCCGCGCCGCGCCGCGCCGGCGCCCCGCCGTTGGCGCCCGCCCCAGCCGCCGCGTCCTCCTCCTCGTCGCTCCACTCTGCGCCGTCGTCCTCGTCGTCCTCCATGCGGCTCGCGCCCGCGTCGGCGGGGGGCGCGCCGCCTGCGCTCGCGCCGCCGTTGGCGGTGGCTGCGGAGTAGTCGAGGCGAGGGAGGTCGTCGGCGCTGCCGCCGCCGGCGCCGCCGTTCCATTGGCGATTTTGCTGCGGGGTCGTGCCGTCGAGGGAGGGCGTTGGCGGCGCGGGCATGGGCATCTGCTTGCTGACAACCGGCTATGCACCGCAGCAAAACCTGGGGTGGCGCGTGAGGACGGTGTACAGCCCCGGTGGCCAGGGTCGCGGCACTCCACACAAACAGACTCAGGCACAGGATTGTCTTGCGGTTATAGCGATCCCCCACGACGCCCGCTACCGCTACAGCGGCCGCCGCACCTTCTTCTTCTTGTCGGGCGACGCCGTCTCCCGCTTCTTCTCTTCCTCGGTCATCCCGCGCCCATCGCCGCACCTGCGAGCGCCCCTTGGGCCCGCCCAGCGCCTTGCGGCTCTTCGCCTTGAGCTTGCTGATGTCGAAGCCGCCGCCGGACTTGTTGGCCGCGCCCTCGTCCTCGTCGCCGCTGCTGCTGCTGCCGAGCGGCGTGCCCGCGCCGTTGCCGACGGCCGCGGGCTTTGCCGCCGCGTCATCTGCATCGTCGTCGGCGTCGCCGCTTTGTTGCGCCGCGCCGGCCATGGCGTCGCCGCCGCTTTTGCCGTCGTTGCCGGCTTCTGGCCGCCTTTGCGACGGCCGGGGCGCGCGCGGTGGCCGCGGCGGCGCGGCGCGAGGCGTCCGAGCGCGCCTCGCAGTCTTTCAGGGTGGCCTCAAACGTGCGTGTGAACGCTGAGTAGTCATGCCGCCGGGCCGCATGCGTAGGCATGCGCCCAAAACCAAGCGCCGCGGCCTGTGAGATGCCGGTGCCCATGCTTTTTCTGTTTCAAACGTGCTCTGCTGAAACACACACACACACACACGCGCGCGCACGCACACACACACACCTGTCTCTCTCTCTCTCTCTGTCTCTCTCTCTCTTTCTCCACGTGCGCAGCACGCACATCATCAGACACACTTGGCATGCACGATTGCAAGGGCTGCCCAGCATGCAGTTCGCCCACCCGCTTGCCAACCCCGGCCCATGTGTAAAGTAGAAGTACAGTGCTTCTCGGCGGACGGCATCGCCCCTGTGCTGCACTTCGCTCGAAAATACAGGGTCCTTGCTCCCACTCACTTGTAGTGCTCCGTCGCGAAGGCGTCCCTCACAGTGGCCAGCAGCTCGTCAACGTACAGCAGCGACAGCGTGCGCTGGTAGGCCGCCACAAACACCAGGCCGACGACCCTGTGGTGGCGGCAAGCAAGGGAGAGAGCCAGGGCAGAGGGGGCATGTATGGTCCCGCAAGCTGGTTTTCATAGCAGGCGTGCATCCTGCGTGCACGACGCCTGCATTGCCCTTGAATAAGAACAGTGGGCGCCCAGGCAAGCAGTGAAGTGGCTGCGCAGAGCTCCGTGCACTGAGGTGGGAGAAGCCGGATGCAGCAAAGCTTGCACGCATGCCCAGGCCCCAAAAGCGGCGATGCCGCCGCCGCCGCCGCCGCCGCACATTGTGGACGTCCACTTGAGGGACTGCGCGGCGCCGGTCTTGGGCTGGTACGTGAACGCGGCGTCTGACGCGCGCTCCTCCAGCTGGCAGCCGCGCACAAGCGCGTTGAGCGCGTCGATGGGGCGGCTTCAGCGCGGCCGTGAACTGCAGCGTCCACAGCAGGGCGCCGCCCTTTGTAAAGATCGCAAAGTAGTCGAGCATCCCGCCTGCTGGTCGCGACCTAGTTTATGATGCGAGCAGCGTGATCGAGCTGTCTGCTGCAGAGGTGTGACCTGGGTGGTGCACAGGTGGCGTACAAGGCGCCGAGCACCAAGCCGTGAAGCCTGCAGCCCTCTGCAGAGGCTGCAGCAGCAGCGGCAGCAGCAGCGCCGCGCAGGTGCGTCCTGCGGCGCGCAACGTGTTGCAGGAGAGCTTGTTGAACCTCGGATCGTCTTTCAACCCGTTGCATGGTGAGCTTCCACCATCGGAATCATTTGCTGCCCTACGCAGGCCTTAATGAGGTTATCAAGTTCGGCCGCTTTGGTTGGCTGCCCGTTGTCTTCCTGAGCTTTCCAGACAATACGCAACAGTCAGCTTCGCGTCCGGTTTGGGCTATTTCAACAAATGAAGTACCCAGCCGGTCCGTCCAGAAATTCATCTTATTTACCCCTCGTAATGTAATTTTATTGTGGCAGGGATCGTACAGAAATCGGTCTTTTACATAAAAGCCCTTTGTCCAGCATAGCATCGACCCCAAGTGAGGAAGCGACACACCCGGGACTTTCCAGTCCGGTTGCCTGTCGCCTTCCAAGAATATCACGACCCGCGACATCGAACGTTTTGCCGACGCTCCGTGTTTGCGCTGAGTGCCAAGTCGGCCATCAAATCCGTCACCACTGCAGGCAAGGGCTCGTATCGGCTCTCCGCACGCCGCAGCGTGACTCTGCGCGCAGAATAGCTCATCGACGGTAGCCACCCAGGGCCCTCACAGCGGCGCCGCTTCGACCGCTGCGCGTGCCGACAGGCGCGGCGGCGCTGCGCACCGACACCGCAGCCAAGCGACACGCTAGGATCGCTCCGTGCCTGCCCGGCGAATCGTATCCGGCTACGCTTCTGTGCGCGTCGCGTCGGCCACGACCGCGTGTGCGGTCTGCATGGACCCCGACACTGCCTCAGGTGGCACCAGCAACGGCAGCGCAAGTGAAGACGAGCAAGCATCCGCTAATGCACAGCGGGCGGCGTCGGGGGCTCAGCCAGCACCAGTAGCAGCAGCACCGCAACAGCAGCGGCGGCAGCGGCGACGGCGGCAGCGGCGGCGGGCGACGCCAGCGCGGAGGGCGTCCGCAGCAGTCGTGGCTCCAGCGCGCTTTCGCCAACGACCAGATCAGCCAGCCGTGGCGCATACTGCTCAACGTCGTCGCCGTCTTCTTCCTCGTGCGGATGGTGGCCGATCGGCGGCTCGACAGCAATGGCGCGCCGATCTTCCTCTATAATGTCGCCGGCGTGATCACAGGTTCGACCGCCGCGAATGCGGGCGCAGTCAATTCCGGGCAACACCATCTTCACACTGCGCGCGCCCTTCGAACCAGACGCTGGCGTGGGTGGTGCGATCACCATGCCAGCGGCTGCCCCAAGCCCAGGCCCAGCCGCCGCGCCCCACCCCGCACGGCCGCCGCACCAGCCCACCCCATCAGCCTTGGCTTCCTCCCAGGTGCCGTTCGGCGAGTTTGTGCGGCGCGTGCGCGCCAACGACGTCTCGTCGGTGTCCGTGGACGGGCTGGACATAAACTTCTCCCTCAAGCCGGACAGCAGCCTGCTGCGCGACCCGCCTGCGGGCGCGGAGGGCGCGCGGGTGAGGGCCGGGGTTTCTCGCGGACTGTTGGGCGCAGTGGCAGGCGGGGGCTGCTGCAGGGGTGCCGATTTCCCTCGACTCGACAGCTGGCTTAGGGGCTGGTCGGGTGCCAAGGCTCAAGAGTAGCTCGCTGGCTCTCGCAACGCACCGCAGCCGTGACAAGGGCCTGACGCGCGCCTTGGTCGCCTTGCTGGCGGTCTTCCTGGCGCTCTTCACTGCGCCGCTGGCCTTCTTCGCAACCTTCTTGCCGACCGATTTCGCGGTGTCCGCGACGGCCTCTGCGGCATTGCTCAGGGTTTCCGTCACCCCGTTGCCGTTACTCATGGTGGTGTCCTCGTCAGAGTCTTGGTTACGGGCACGACGCCCGTGGTGCGGAATGTAGCGCGAAGTGGGTGCTGTCGCGGTCATGGTGGGGCACGCGTGGCGCTCGCGGCGGCGCGTCGTGGGGCTAGGGGAGGGGTGTTGGGGGGGTAGGGGCGAAGGCGCAGCGAGACATTGGCGGTCGACACGGCGACGGGCCGTATCGACCATATCGTCATTCTGCCCGGAAACAGTTTGCTGCCGTTCGGCACCGCGCTGGTCACCGGCAGCTTCTTTCTGCTCATGCTGCTCAAACTCTATAACTGGACCCTCGTGCCGCTTGCCGCGCTGTTTGTTCTCGGACTCAACAGCTGTCATGAAACAACAGCTGCCTTGCTTGTGTTCTTTTGCCGGGGAGCCAGTTGCCCCAGGGTCGTGATGCACCAGGCCCCGCGCTGCCGTCTGCACCGCCAGGTGTATGGGCCGTATGCGGTGCTGTTTTGAGCGCGCTCAACCGCCTGCCATCAAGCGCCCGCCAAAAGCACCGGCCGCAAGCACCGCGGTCGGCGGCGGCCGCGCGGCGGCGGCGCGGGCAGCTGACGACGCGTTCGGCGCGGGGCTGGCGGCGCACGGTGCTATTCGCTGATGTGGCGGGGGTCGATGAGGCGAAGGAGGAGCTGCAGGAGATCGTGGGCGGCGTTGCCAGGGGTTTGACCGAAAATATGTTTATTCGGTCGGTTCCAGCTTGTCCTGGGTGCGATGCTCGAAATCGGAGCGGCATCGTCTTACCTCTTGAAGCTGGCGCGGACGTAATAATAGCGTCCGGGCAGGTTATCGGTCGGGTCGAAGTGGATGCTGTTTGGTCCGCGCTGGACTTTTGTAGTCCCCGCACGTATCGACGGCGTCCATGCCTTCGCCCATCCCTTCGGCTGCTCGCAGCTCAGCGACGATCTCGACGGCACCCGCAACATCCTCTCCGCGCTCGCGCAGCACCCCAATGCCGGCGGCGTGCTGCTCGTCGGGCTGGCTGGCTGCAACTGCTTGACACCCGCTTGAAACCCCCACCCCGCGCATCCCATGACGCGCCGCCTCATCTCCTTTGAACACCACCGATTGCACGTTCGGCCGGCTCGACCACCATGTCGATGATCGTGAACTTCAGGTTCGGGAACTCTTGCCGCGCTTCCTCCCGCGAAAACAGCCCCGTGCATTTCTCCGGCACTGTGGAAAGGCGAGCAGGCAACGCCGTCGCAGGCGAGGCGGACGTGCCCTTTTTCTCCAATACGGCATCCGAATTCGTCGAGCTGTACGTGGGTGATGGGGGCGATGCGCGTGCGCCAGCTGATCGACAACGCGCGGAAGGAGGCGCCCGCGATCGTGTTTATCGCGAGATCGACGCGGTGGGTTGTTTCGGGAGGTGCCCGGGCTTGAAATGTGCACTTTTCGGCTGTCGATGAGCGCGAAAATGCGCTGAACTCCCTGCTGGTTGCGGCACAGCGTCTGGTTGGTGCGTGGGGTACAGGAAGTGGCCTTGGATTGTCGGTGCAGTTGCGAAGGGCGGCAAAGCTTTTTTGCATCGACCCGGTCTGCAAGATGAAGTCACGGCGCAGCGGCACGTGAACGCGATCTCGGCGCGTCATGGGCGCCAACGCAGCCGGCGACGGCCATGCGGCCTGCGTGCCCTTCTCTCGCAAGCCCACGCGCGCTCTGCTCGGCCAATGACCATCAACCAACCAATGTAACCAACAACTCACCGCCGACGGCTCAAGCGACCAGCCAACCTACCAACCCACCAGGGCGCCATGGTCAGTGGCAGCCGCCTGCGCAGCGTGGGCAACGACGACGCGAGCAGACGGTCAACCAGCCCCTGCAGAAGCGCGGAAGCTCTGGCCGCTGGCATCGTGGTACACGCCATCGCGATAACTGAAGTACATCGGCACGTCGAGCAGGTAATCGACGTAACGCTCGTAGCCGAAGCCGTCCTCGAACACGAAGTCTTGGGCTTCCGGAGCGGTCCGGGTCGGTGGCGCGTCCAGCATGCTCACGAACTGCCATGCAGCGGCTCACCCACCAGGGCTCCTTCTAAGATCTCCCGTGGTTTAGTATATGTATTGATCGACCCCTCGACGCGCCGCTGTCTGACACGCCGACCCTAGGCCTGACGCGCCGAACGCCGGGCTGCTTGCGGCCGAGCTGCGCTTTGACCGCCGCGTCCAGTCGGACGCGGTCGCCAGGTTCGGCGGGGGTCGAGGGTCGAGGCGATCAGCGGGCGTTTGGACATATGGGCAAGTCACCTATGATAAGAATGATCCTGTGTACTCCGAAGGTGCCGGAGCCCATCACCATATGGAAATACGACGGTTGCATGGCCGCGCTTCTTAGCCGCACGCTGCCCGCTTCTCGATGCAGCGTGACTTGCCGCTCGTGTTGGCCCGGGCCCTGCTGGTTGCCGGGCAGATCGAGCGAGGTGCGGCTTGCCGCTTCGCCGGTCATGTTCCAATGTTCGCCCATCGCGGCGATGATGACGTGGATTTGGCGGCCAGCGCCAGCGCTTCGGCAAAGCCGCGGTCTTGCCGGCATCCGTCGCAACAAGGTGGGCACCGGCCGCAACGCGAGCCCTTGGATAGCGATGTGCGGCGGCGCTCGGTGACCCTGCATCATCGAGGGTGTCAGGGGATTGGATCGCGGGAAGGGTGGTGCGCGCGTCGCTGTGCCTGCTGTATTCCGTGACCCCCGATCCACGACCGGCACCCTGGCTCGGCGCTCTCGTAAACAACAATAGTCGGAGGCATCGAGACACGCGCGCTTGCACACAACAAACAAGCACACACACACACACACACAAACACACACATACACACACACAAACACAGAGAAGAGCGATGGCCAGTCCAGTCTTCGGACCCCAGTCCTTGTAGAAGATGTGCGTGCCGTCTTTGGTGGTGATCGTGGTCATGGCGTGGTTCCTTTCGATTGAGGGGGGCGGTGTGTCCGTCCCGATGACATGGATTTATGCTGGGTCGGGCTTGCGCGCGTATTGGCGGATACGACATTATGCGGGGCAAATCCGACAGAGGAGCGGCATGCCCAAGTTGAATCATTTGGTCGCAAAGGCGGCGGCGCCGGCGCCTGTGCGGTCTTACACGCGGGCCGCTACGGCGGTGAAGCCGGGCGTCTCATGGTGTCGTCCCATCGGCGCTGGTCCCGGCTCAAACTTCTGCACATCATATTGCGTGCGCTGCCAGGTCGGGCACGCCCTCGTGTGCACCGCGGTGGCGCAGCTTCTCCACCGGGTCCCCGGAGGTGGAGAAGCTGTCCTCACCCCGGCCGACGCCCTGGGGTTCACCTACTCGCCGCCCAAGTCGAAGGACCGGCGCGCTATGTTTGCCGGGAGATACACGGGCAGCTGGTGGGAAGCTGCAACGGGAAGAGGCCCGAGCGTTTGGCTGTCAGTCAAAAATCCCGCACTGTTGCAGTCTGTGCTCGCGCATTCTTATTGACTTCGGCCCCTTGGGGGTGTTGTCGCGGCTGGACGCATGGGGCGCAGACGAAATGCACCCACATTGCAGCTGGGTTTGTCGAGTGTTCAGGCGAGTGGCGGCCCACCTCATTCCCCTCCCCCCCATCAACCCCTCAAAAAAAAAAAAAAAAAAAAATTCTCATCAGGCCATCCTGATGGGCGGCCGCGCGGCGGAGCTGCTGACCTGCGCCGCCGTCAGCACTGGCGCCGTTGACGACATCCGCCGCGCCACAGACCTCGCCTACAGGAGGTGCGGCCGGGCACACTGCTGCAAGGGCGCACTGCCGCAAGGGCCCCCTTCGCGTTCCTTCGGCAAAGGATGCGCTCCGGTGCAACGCCAGCCACTATCCGCAACCGGCAGCGGCGACATCTCTGCCCATTCGGCCTCGTCTATCACGCGGATGCCCAGTGCGCTCGCCTGTTTGAGCTTCGACCCCGCCACCCGGACCCGCTTTCGCTGTGTCTGCCCCTTGCGCTTTGTCCTTAATCTTGGTCTTTGACGTGCCTTCGCCTTGCCCCTCCTCCCCACACCTCTCAGCGTTGCGAGTACGGGCTGGGCGCTGCAGTTGCTCCCCGATTGTTGGAGTTCTCTCGGCGGGCGGCGGCGACGACGGCTGCCTGTCCGTCAGGGACTCGGGCGACACCGGGAAGCTGGTAGGCAGCTGCCACGAATTATCGGAACTGGTGGCAATCGCGTTTGGTCTGGCAACCAAGCTGGGTCCTGCGTGGCGGCAAGGAGGCTCCGGCTCCGCATGCCTCACCTGGCGCACGCCTCTGCATTGGGCTGCGTTGTGCGCTGACGTCTCCGCGCCCTGCGGTCGCCGTTCCCCCTTGCGCACGCTTTGATCAGCCAGTCCCCCTGGCTGGGCTGGCACGTCAAGCCGACTCAACAGCAGCTGATTCTGCCAAGGGTTATGGCGCGCCCCTGAACCGCTCGGCCCGCCCCTCATCGCATTTAGGTGGAGGTTGTGCTGAAGGGCCTGCTGGAGGGGCCCTCGCGGCTGCCCTGGCGGTGCGTCATCGAACCGCGCGCTGCATGCGGAGATGAGCGAGCGGTTGGCGGCGAACGAGCGGCTGCAAGGAGCGCCGACGGCTCGCGCGATGGGACGTGATTCCACGCCTGCGTCGACGGGCTGCTTGTTCGCGCAACGGGCGACATCATTGCGCTGTCGCCGCCCCTGATCGTCGAAAAGCCGCAGATCGACGAGATGTTCGGGAAGATCGGGGCGTTGCTGGGCCGTATCGACTGACCGGAAACCGGTAGTCATCGCGCCCATGCGTCAAGGATGTAGAACAATGGCTGCCGTCGCGTCCGCCCCTCCACCACTCCCGCGGCCGCGCCGCGCCACCCCAGGTGCCGGACGAGCGCGCGCTTTGTGCTGTATGGAGAGCGCCCGTCCTCGACATCCCGCAGCACCAGGCCCAAGCATCCCCCTCGCCGCGCAGCCGCGTGACTTCCGGCGCGCCGCCGGTCGCGGCGCTGCCGGGCGCGGCGCTGGAGCTGCAGCTGGCAGCCGGGGCGCAGGATCAGCAGCTGCTGACGCAGCAGCTGCGCTGGCGCAGTCTCGGCGAGCCGGAGGCCGGGGTTCTATGCGATGGGCGCGGCCCGATCCGGCGGCGGCAGCTGATGGCGGGGCTTGCATTTTTCGACGACTTGCAGGCCGAAGTTCGGCGTGCGGAGCATTTCGGCTTCGTCTGAACGAGGTCACCGATGTAGATGATGTTGTCGCCAGCTTGAGGCAGTTCGCCCCCTGCGTCCCACCAGCAAACTTTATCAGATGGCCGGCCGCCCGGCCGCCACGGACGCAGCTGCACACGCCAGACGTTGTTCCTTGACCATCGAGGCGGCCTTTTCACCACAGGGGGGGCGATGGGGCACCGATCAGCTTTTTTGAGTCGTCGACGATGGATCCGTACCATCGGCAGCAATCCCGTCCGATTGCGGCTGCAGGGCTGGTCCCCCTGCCAGCGTGGGGCAAGTGCGCGCACGCACTCGAGCCCGCTGCATCACAAGCAGCTGTCCTGCCACTTTTGCCGCCCCTATTGCTCTGACTTTCTGATCCATATATTTTGTAGCGGCGTCCAGGACCGATGAGCCGCCTTACCCCCGTGTTGATCCCTCAATATTGTCGTTGTAACACCTTCGATGCCCTCATGCACACGTTGCAAACTCCGCAGCCGCTATGCATCAGCACCCATGCAGCCAAGGGCATGCTGCTGTGACGGATGGGGACACCCTCACGCCCTCGGCCTGTCGTCGAACAGCGACAGCACGCACTTTGCAGGTCATCAAGACAAGCCCATCGGCCCGACGTCACGCACGCGTGTCTGCTTGCCCTGCTGCGCTGAGCGCGCCGCCCTGTCCTGCTGCAGCGCCTTGCACTCCTGCCGGTGGCCGCCCTTCCAATGGACGCGCTGGCTGCAGGGTGGGGCGGAGGGTCGCAGGATTGGCAGGCAGCAGCGGCGAGGGGCCGGCCATGCATCACAACCAATACGTATCCACGCGAGCTGAGCAGCGGGGGCTGCATCCACAGCGCCAATTTGCGAGGTCAGACCTGTCAATCCGGCTGCAGCTCAGCACGCCTGGCGGCAATCGCGCTGCCCCGGCTTGCGACCGCCTCGGCACCGACGGGCGCTGCCGTACCGGCTCCTGCGGCTTACCGCACACGCTGTTGGCTTCGGCAGCAGGTCTGCAGCACAGCTGGTCTTCCTCGCTGGCATGCCGTCGTCGGCTCGCGCCTCAGGTCAGTGGTCGCTGCGACATCGACCGTGTCTTTCTCGACACTCTCGTCACTTGCTGCCGCTTCAAGGCATGGCACGTGCTCCATCAGCTCGCCGCGCGGCGTGCCCACAACGCAGCCAGAACTCCCGGGCCGCGATCGCGGTCGAGTTGACGCCATGACGGTCAAAGCTTTGTCGGCATCAGACGGCGGCGTGCGGCACAGCCTCCGGAGGATGCCCATCTCAGGCGCGTTGTCACGTTGGATCCGCGAACAAGCTGCGCCGGGGCGCCACACGGAGTGAGGAGCTGTTGAGCCACCAGACGAGCCGGCGCTCAAGCGCAGACACCAGGGCCGGGCGCAGTGAGGCGTCCGTATACAGCGCGGCCGCTGCCTGATCTCGTTCGACTGTCAGCTGGTCGAGCAGCCCGGCCACGCTGAACGCCGCGCCCGTGCAGCCTTCGGTCCGCACAGGACGCAAAGGCTCCTCGCGAGCGCCGGCAGCGCAGCGTCGGGGAATAACCTGCGACAGCGATGTGGCCGGGCAACTCTTCTGTCCGACACGCTTGTGAAAGCCGCCCGCCGGCGAGGTGCTGGGCTCGAAGGGCCCGGACACTGCACCGCTCAGGAACGTGCTGCCCGTTGCACGAGCTCGGCGTCGCCGGCCTCGAGCGCGGAGAGCGCCGTTCGCGCAGCGAGCACTATGCGCGCGTGCTCGTCCAGTTCGACCGCGCCGGTGACGGTGATGGAAGAGGCGGTCGTGTTCCCCGCCAGATTGCCGATCGTGTTCAGGAGACCCGTCTGCAGGCTGCCGCCATCGCTGATCGTCACGACCGAGTGCGGGCTGCCGAAGGTGCAGGCCGAGGAGGGACGCCGCGAACGACTTGGCGGCGGACGAGGCGCGCGAGAAGCTGGGGGCGCCTGGGCAGCCGATGGCGGCGAGCGCCAAGCCTTGGAATGTTAGGGGCAGGACCTTGAGCATACGTGTCAGGTCATCGAGGAGGTCGGCAATCGAGACGGCTTCATCCCTGCCCCTGCGGCCGCCGCGGCCGCCGCCGCCGCCGCCGCCGCGGGCCGCGGCGGCCGTTTGGCCGTGCGCAAGAGCAGGGCCGCTGCAAAGTCACTCCAGTTTTGCGAGGCGGCAGGCGGCCTGCGGCCTGGAGGTCACCAGTCGGTTGATGACGCAGAGAATCGACCACTCGGCGGCGCGCTGGTAGCCGGCGCGGGTTGGATGAGGCCGCGCGCCTCCGAAGGTCGGTGAGTTGAACGGCGCTGGCGGCGCATTATCCCGCCCACAGGTTCGCACCTAAAACAGCGGCATGCCAGCTCCTCCTGCGCTGGGCGGCAGCCGTCCTCCAACGCCCCGACTATGAATTTGCTGCGCCACGCTGACCCTCTCGCTGCCGTCGGGGCAGCGGGTGGCGCGCGCGATGAAGTTGCCCGAATTGTCGAAAGGCGCTTATCCGACCTCAAGCCGCACGGCTTGGGGGGTGAAAGCCAGTCGAAGCAGGATGCAGCCCTGTCAAGCAGGGCCAATCAGCGCCCGCGCTCTGCCGATCGTTGCGGCCCACCTGAGGAGCGGCGCGTCTTCGTAACCAGCTGGCGGCCCTGCTCCGCAATGAGCAGCGCGTCGATCGCACAGCAGCACGCTTATGCGACGGCGCTGTTGCTGCCGTGAGCGACGGTCGAGCGGCGAGCTCGGAGCAAGTGGGGCGCCAATGCAGTCGCTCCGCGGCATGGGGTCGGCGAGTTGCGCGAAGCACGTCAGCAGCTGGGCGCGGCCAGCGCCATGGCGCCCGGTTGATCCGACTCGGCGACAGATACCGGCGTGATGTTGGCGTTAAGCACGTCTATGCCAGGTGTGCGCATCTCGCGTGTCGCTCGCTCGCGGTCAGGCGAGTGATGATGTGGCCGGTCAAATATCTATGTACGCTAAGTTGTGTCAATATCATACCTGCCACAGGCCTCAAAATATTTTGTGTGCTATGGTGGCTGGAGCGATCAAATTTGAACGCAGCGCTTGATCACTTCTGCAACGCTGATCTTGTGCCAGCGCCGCACCTGTTCCGCACTAACGTGTGGGATGCAAGTGGCGCTCGGCAGCAAACAGCATCAGCAGATGATGCAAGAATGTAGCATGTGGTGCTGTCGTTTGTGCATCCTGACATCAGACGTGGTGCTGTCGTTCGGCAGGTGCCAGGGCTTCCTGGTTAGTAATACACAAGTCAAGGTGATAGTGCGAAAGGTCAGCGGCGGCAAGGCTTGACGTTTTGCATCACATACATTTGGCATTGATTTCTTTGATGCCACCGAAGGAAATGCAATCTGATCTGCATGCATCCTGGTCCTGCAGCCATGATCTCGTTTTCATGTGGCGCATTCACAGGAGTGGTATTGGAAGTGAGCGCTTCGTAATGCTTTACCTGAGTGCTATCCTGGTGGCCAATCTGCCCAGCTATTATAAGCAAATGGGTAATCTCCAACCATGGGGATAGTGCGGGCTTGCCACTGGTTGCATCTGGGGAGTTGCCGTCTGTCACTCTATGAGGCTTCTTTTAGCAGCTACCTGATGGACGGCCCTGGGAGGAAATCTACCTGTTTTTTATTCTTCGCATACCGGCACTCCTATTCGCCGTAGTTTACCTGATCTACTCTGCTGCGTCGCGTTCACCGATGCCTGCTCTTATAGCGAATGGCACTCCCCCCTGTACCGACAGCACTCTTCACATTGTCACGGGTCGGTTGCTGCGCAAGCCTTTTCAGTGCCAGCGAGGCATGGGTGCAGATGTTTGTTGGCGGCAGACATGAGCCCGTGCTGCCCAGGACGGGGCCGAAATCAACGTAAAGGCGTTGGTATTGACCGCCACCCGGATGTGTTTCCAGGCGTCGGAGCTCAGGAAGGTGCTCCGCGGCGATCTGCTTCATTTTTTCAAGTTCCTCGTTGCAACTTTCTAAGAACAATACGGAAAGGTCGTTCCGCGCGTGAGGGCAGCGCTGCGGGACCTGGCAGGCACTGCCACTCTGCCACTGCGCAAGAGCACGACCCGCATGGAGGCGGGTAATGTAAAGCGTGGGAGGCTATGCAACTGAGGGAGACCACGTCGTGTTGTATGTGTGGGTTTCGGATGAAACCCGCCAAAGAGTCTCAGCTGGCTCGATCTGCGAAGAGCTCCGTCTGACGTGCAAGAACCGCGAAACCAGTACGGTTGGAAAAGGGCGAAAGCTCGCTCAATCCATGACAAGGCAGTATGGCAAGCACCGTGTCGTGCCGTGCGCCCTCCGCGCTTGCGCGGTTCGCCACTTGCGCCCGCAGATGCAGCCGAAATGCAGTCGAGCGCGCGCGCAAAAAGCGGCACGGTCTGCGACAGGTCGAGGATGTGGATGCCGTTGCGCGCGCCGAAGATATACGGCTTCATGCGCGGGTTCCAGCGGTGGGTCTGGTGGCCGAAGTGGGCGCCAGCCTCGATAAGATTCTGCATCGTGACGACAGGTGCCGCCATGGTCTTTCTCCTTCCGGTTGGTCCTCTGGAAAGCAAGAACCCGTCTCGGCGCATCACTGCCTTTCGAAATTCAGGCCGGCGCAACTGCGCATGCGCTGACAGGTCCGGCCGCCGTCCCTGGACCTCGCGATCCGCCTGCGCGCATCGCCCTGCGTGCCGCCGCTGCTGCGGGCGAACATGAGCCAGCTGGACTGCCTGGACGCCGGCGCCCTGCTCTCCTCCATGATCGCCGGCGACAACGACCAGAAGGCGACCCTGGCACTCATATCCCTTCTGGCGGCGCACGGCCGCTACCGCCACCCCACCTCGCCGCCGCCGTCCGCGCCGCCGCCGCCTGTCGCCTCGGCGCGGCCCAGCCGCGGGCCGACGCCGCCGCCGCAGGTGACGCTGCCGCTGCACGTGGCTGTCGTGCGGCGACGCCACCGCGTCGGACGGCCGGTGCGGTGGCTGGGGGCAGACCCGATGCGCCCTTCCCGGGGCCGCTGGTTGAGCCGCGATTTCGCCGTGATTATAATAGGCGTCATATTCGCCACCGTCGCCGAAGCTGCCTTCGAGGCCGATCGAGCCTTCGAGATTGCGGCGGCTGTATTTGCGTCATCACCCCGTCGGCGGCCGACGTCGCGAGCTCACGGCCGAGCAGGAAGGCGAGCGGCCACGGCCGCCGGTGTTCGAGCCGCGGTCCAATTCGGCCTGATGGCGGTCGGCCGAGAGTCCCAGTGGCTGTGCGCCGCCGGTCGCGGCAGCGACGCGCCGGTGTTCGGGACATGTGGCTGCCGGTCATCTGCGCTATGGTCACGCCGCCAGCGTGCCGCTCGCCACTGGTGTCGGCGAAGAAGCGGGACGAGGTGCGGTACGTCCTGCTCAAGGCGGCCGGGCTGCTGCCGCCGCCAGATGAGACAGAATCAGACGGCGCCGGTCTGCAGCCGCGCGGCGGAGTGCCGGGTGCCCCACAGCCCCGCGGCGGCGCCGGGCGTGCCCCGTGTACGGATCGCGCACCGCTGTCCCCCGGCCGCCGGCCCGCCGGCGGCTTCATGCTGTCGCGGCAGGCCAGGGCGCTGCTTCGAGGCCCAGGGACGAGCCCGAGGTGGCCCAGGTTTCAGGAGCTCCTCGAATGGGCTGAGGGCCCGAAGCACCCGGCAATTCAGGGCTTCGTGCTGAGCTGCGCCGCCGCTCGGCGCAGCTGCGGCGCGAGCCGCTGCGAGCCGGCT
The DNA here is from genome assembly GCA_002317545.1 of Scenedesmus quadricauda. Lineage (NCBI taxonomy): Eukaryota > Viridiplantae > Chlorophyta > Chlorophyceae > Sphaeropleales > Scenedesmaceae > Scenedesmus > Scenedesmus quadricauda. Next base: position 12,841 of record NNCB01000072.1, on the reverse strand, counting down.
GGGCGTGTGGGGGGTGGAGCGGCGAGAGCGGGTGCTGGCCGCATTTCATGTGGTGGCCGCCGATGTGAAGAGGCGGGGCGAGGCGCTATCACGCGCGGCGCGCGACGAGCGGCCGTGGGAGGCGGACGGCTGGCCGGCCGGGCGCGACTTCGTGCACGTCGATGCCCATGCCGTTGATCATGCCGATGATGTCCTCGATCTGCTCCGGATCGACGAGGTCGTCGGGCAGGTGGTCGTTGACTTCGGCGTAGGTCAGGTAGCCCTGCTCCAGCCCCTTGGAGATCAGGAGCTTGATGTCGGACTGCTGGGCAGGACGTTCGTTCGCCATATGGCGCGCACCGGGGAGAAAAGTGAACCCGTAATTATACCAGCCCGCCGGGCCGGGTCGTGCCCGGGCGGGGAGAAAACTACAAAATACTACCCGAAGCAGCAAGGATCTGCAACAACATAATTGTTTCAGTCACGAGAGGTTCGAGAGGTTCGGGTTCGCCATAAAATGTACTGTGAGTCATGGGTGAAGTATGCCGGCGGCCTGAGACGTCTTTGTGATTACGTCCGGATGTCATCGGTAATCCAAGCACGCTGCTGTGGCCAGGCTAAAGCCTCAGCTGCTGCCGTCAGCTATCAGCCTGACAGCCATGGCTATGCGAAGCCAGGACTGTCGCGAAGAATGAATTGCAGCTGAGATATGCACGATCGGGATAGCGACTTTTGTGCAGTGTCCGCGCCAGCGGCCAGGTGCGAACATCGAGCAGCAGCAGTGCGGGCGCAATGTGTCAGTCCTCTGCCGGCGGCCTTGTGCTGTCGACTAGTGGTACGAGTTGGGCCAAGACCACCTGGGCGGATGGCACCTTGCTGCTCAATGCCACGCTGTTCCACCAGGAGTACGAGGACTTCCAGCTCAACAGCTTCCTCGGCACCAGCTTCGTGGTGCGTTCGATCCCGAAGGTCACCTCGCCACGGACTGGACCGCTGAGGCACAGCCATCCAACTTGCAGTCGCGAAAACAACATGGTCACGACAGCTAAGGCATAGTCGTCAATGGTGAGCAGATCATGCCCCGCAAGCTGCCCGCTGAGTCTAATCTCGGGCAGCCGCAGCCAGTTATCGCCCAGTGCCCCACACCAGCCCGCCCAGCGCCACGGCCATCACCACGGCGGGGCCAGCCAATGGGTGCTTGCCAGCCGCTGCGCCGGCTTCTGCGGGTCCCGCAGGCGCCTTCGCTGCATGGGCGCGCAGCGGCCGCGGCAGCGTCCACCTGCTGCTGCTGCTGCTGCTGCTGGCCCTCGGCCACCGCGCCCTCCTTAGCGCTGGCCGCCCCGGGCCCTGCTGCTGCTGCTGCGCTGCTGCTGCGCCTCTGAATCCGCTCTGCCCTCCTGGCCCGACGCCCCCTTCCCTTCCTCAAGCTGCTGCCCCTCAGCCCCCGGCACTCGGCCCTCGCGTCCAGCCCCTGCCGCCGCTGCACGGCCGGCGCGGCGCCCGCCGGCGCCGCGTCGGCGGCCGCGGCCTTGAGCAGCGGCGCGGTGGCGAGGCGGGTCGGCAGAAACTCCATCCAGCTGCAGCAGGGCATGACACCCACGACTTGAAGAGTTCGTACAAGGATGAAGTGGTGCCAGTGAGGAGTCGGTTACAAGAACAGCAAAAGGGGCCGGGAAGCACCTCACGCTCAACATGGGCGCTGAAGCCAGCGACAAGGAAGGTCAAGCGGCCGCATGCCGAGAAGGACCACCCGGCCAGCCACTGCGTCAGCGAGGCGCGCGGCGCCCACCCACACGAGGGCCGCGTGACGGGGTTCAGCCCTCGGGTCGCCGAAAGCGGGATCGAGATAATTGTCGCACGGAAGGACATGGGCACCCTCAGAACCTCGTACCTGTAGTCGGTGGCGGTGCCGTGGGCGAGGTAGCATCCAGGGAAGCTCCGTGGGGTAGGAACGGCGGGAGTGACAGGAGCAACACAGTGGTCTGGTGTGGAGGAGTGGGCAGTGCGCCGGGTGGGCGGAATGGCAAGGACAACAGGAAAAGGCGCGTCGAAAAGCGTTCGATGGCAGGGTAGCAGACGTTAGAATTGGAGGGGCAAGCAGAGTGACGGGACGCGCCATTCATGCCCCGAAAGGAGCCAGAGGCGGGCGCCAGACCGCATGGGTGGGGGTGCCGCCTGCCCTAAATGCGCTCGAGGCCCTCGCCGCGGCGCAGCCTGTCGCTGCCTGCATACGAGTGCCACCCTCCTGCGCGTTTTCGCTCACCCAACCGACTTGCCGCCCGAGCCGATCACGCATTTGCCCTGGCAGCTGAGTTCATTGATGCGGCGCATGATGCGCAGTGACGCCTGCTCCGCCTCGCGCTTCGGGGACACCGCCGGGTCAGGTGGGTGGTGCCCGCCTGCATGAACTTGATCTGCTGGCCCTTTTTCAGCACGCCATCCACCACGCGGCCAAAATCCGCGACCAGCCGAGGTCAGAGGGTCGCAAGCATGCGCAGCACGTGGCGCTTGCAGGGTCGCCGCCTCGGCGCCGACTCGGCCTATGCGTGCGCCGCCTGGTGTCATCCAGCCGACCGCGCCGCCACGTCGGCTTGTGGTCGTAGGACGTGATCAGCGCGTAATCCCAGAGTGCACGTTCAGCCAGACGTGAGGCTTCGGGCCTTGCCTGCCGCGTGATCGATCTGGACCTCCGGCTCGCTGCGAGATGGCGCGGCAGACGGAAGTCGGGCGTCGCCGGCGGCGTGTCGAACGAGTTGGCCGAAGCCACTGCGCCTGCCAGACGCCGGGCGCACCGCGATGCACGCGAAACATGCAAGTTTCAGCTCGGCACAGGGACAAGAGAGTCCCTTTTCCGCGCGTCCCCCCCTCCGCACCGTGCGGCGCTTCCCGGGGACTCCGCGTCGGATCGTAGCCTTCTCCTGAGCCCCATTCCACGCCCCAGTTCGGTGGTGCCACGCCACGGCCGTTCTTGCGCTCGCACAGCTTGCCGGACTCGACGAGCTCGCGGCCGCGCGCGTTCTCCATTGGCAAGATCTGTCGACGCAAGCAAGCTTGCACACGTGTGTGTGTGTGTGTGTGTGTGTGTGTGTGTGTGTGTGTGTGTGTGTGCGCGCGTGTGCGTGTGTGCGTGTGTTTGTACGTGTGTGTGTGTCTGTTTGTGTGTGTGTGGGGGGGGTGGGTGGGTGTGCATGTGTGCGTGCGTCCATCAGTGTGGCGTGCAAGGATATGTGAGCACTGCATGCGTTTCGTGTATAACGTGAGCCTTGGCGGAAGAGCAGGCAGCATGCACGCCAGACGAAGCTCAAAGCAGCTGATCCTGGGCGTGGTGATCAGCGCGCCGACCACCGTCCGCCACTCGCGGCACCGAAATCTCCGCACAAAACACTGCAGGCTGCCACCTTGATCACGCACGGTCAAGGATGCGCCTCAGCCGAGCCGCGCGCCGCGCTCCGCCGGCCGCGGCCTCGAACGCGGTGTCGTTGGTGAGGGTGCGCAGGAAGCGCTGGCTGACGTTGACGATATGACTCGAGCCCGTGCTGGCCTAGTCGAGAAAGGGAATAGGCGGTCGCATGCGGCGGGCTGGGTCTCCGGCCGTTCATCAGCCGTAGTGCCGCACAGCGCACGCGGGCCGGCGGGCGCGCCCGGATCAGCAGGCTCGGGGGCGTCACGCGCGGCCAGGGATCGCCGCGGCGCTTGGTGGTGTCGAGGGCGCGCGGCGCTTGGCGGTCTCACCAGCAGCAGCCTGACTTTGTTAGAATGAGATGTGCTGAGCCCGCTGGGCTCCAGGTTGACCACCTGCAGGCCAGGGATGAGGGGCACGCTGCTTGATCTGGGCCTAAATCAATTCTGCAGCGACCCCGGCTAGCTGCTGGCAGGGCGTTGAGGCGCTGCATATGTACAAAAGCCAGCCGGCCTTCGCCTTGCGCGCCCTGCTGCGAGGCCAGACCATCACGAGCACGAACGGGCGCGTCGATGCTCCTCGACGTGCGCCCGTGCGTGTGTCGAATCACCCTCCTCCCCTGCGCCCATGCCCGCCAGCATGTCTACTTGTGTAGTTCCCGTCCCGCGCGGCCTCTGTCTGGACGCTCATTATGTCCGGGCGCTTTGCAGCCATGCCTACCACCTCCTGCAGCAGCTCCGTCCTGGGGTCGGGTGTAGAGCCGTGGTCGGCAGCATGCCGGGCGGAGCAAGCTTCCGCACGACGCCCGGTTCGGCGGCGTGATCGACCCGCGCGCCTATTACACCATCACGCCGACCGCACCGCGCTTGACGCAGCAATCGTGGCAACTCTATCTTCCGTCTCGGACGCCGCAATTCTTGCGATTGGCGACAGCGAGACCGATTGCCCGAGTCGGCGCCGCAAGGAGCTGCAGCGGCGCCCTGCATGGTGCAAGCTGGGGCTGCATATGGCGCAACGTTCGAGCGTGGCATGGCGCCGGCGGTCGCACCCGCCGTCCTCGTCTGAATATGCGTTCCTCGCTTGGGGACGCGCGCGTGAGCAGTTTCGGGCTGGCGGCTTCGGCAAAACCGTATCGTTGAAGTCCTTAAAAGGCAAGGTGGTATTTATCAATTTTTGGGCGACGTGGTGTCCGCCCTGCATTCACGAAATGCCCTCTATCAATAAGCTGAAGCAATCGTTCAAAGGCAAAAATGATATTGTATTCCTGATGGTAGATGTAGATAACAAGATGAAAAATCCACCGCCTTTATCAGAAGCAAAGTACGATTGCTCTAAGCTTCGGCTGTCGAGGGTTGCATGCGCTCGGCAGCGAGGGCGGGGTGTGCCAGGACCATGCGCATATCTTCATCGCCGCGATGCGGCACCTCGGGCACCCGGCGCGCTATGTTTCGGGCTATCTGATGATGAACGACCGGACGCAGGACGCGACCCACGCATGGGCGACAGCCCATTTCGAGCAGCTGTTGACCGGTTGCACGTCAGCAAGTGCCTTAGCGCCACCAGCGGTGCATGCGCCGTGAAAATGTTCAGAAAAGACTGAAATTGCTTTATCCGGGCAAACACCGGTTGTCTATTGAGGCGGCAAACAATATATTTGAGGCTGATGCCAAGTAATGCTGGACAAAGATGGCAGCAGGCATGAATTCGTAATCGTCAGGAATTGTGCGTTAGCTGGCGCAGAGCCTCTGGTGATTCACATGTCATGATGAACCAGGTCTAGAAGTATAAACTGGGTATTGGCGCAGGCGTCAGCTGCGGGCACATCTCTCCTTACCGCTCTGGGATTGCTATCTGCACACGGCCATAAAAATGAGTCAGTACCACCCTTGATCATGCATAAGCACTAGGGCCTCGCCAGTGAAGTGGTCCAACTAAACAGCAAAGGCCTCATCTGCCTCTACATTATCAGAGCCTGCTATCGGAAAGGATATGCAATTTGATTTTTCACCACCATTGATTCCTACCAATGGCTTCTGAATCAGACCAGGCAAGAAATAGCATAGTGAAAAGAATAGGATAAAGGCTACAACTAAAATCAGATCAGTGATTGGTGCGTGACACCGCGCCCGACCACATGGTGGCCGGTTGCCACCGCACCACGACCGCGATCGAGCTTGGCTTCGATGACCAGACCCTCGCACAGCCCCGTCGCGGGGCTGTCGTTGAGAACCTTCTCGCATCCGTGCTCTATCTGACGCAGCCTACTCGCGATCAGAGCCTTCGCCGGGTTTGAACTCAACTTCAGTCTGAGGCTCGAGGCATCGCGGCCGCCGACCATAGCAGGTCGACACCGAAACCAGGACAGTCTTCAACGGATCGTGCGTGGCACGCCTCTCGTGCCACGTCGCGGGGATGGTGGCATGCTGCGTTGTCGCTCTGCTGAGGCCACCGCGCCATGGCCTCTGGATGCCGTTGCTTGCAGGCAGTGAAGCCCCGGCAGGTGCGCCACTGCTATGGACACCCACCTGCAGGCGACGGACCAGGCGGCGTCTGGCGTATTGGCCAATGCGGTCACTTTCGCCAGGTAGTTCTATATCGGCCTGCCACCGCGAACGCACGCACATGGTGTCTGGGTTGGTCCTTGACTGGCGGCAGCTGCACCAGGGGTTGTTGCTGACTCGGGGGTGCTCACGCACCTCACAATACGCGTGCGCAGGGGTTCAAGGCGGCCGACACAGATTCGGACGGTCGCGTCACCGGCGCGATGCCGCCGGTGAGCGCTGAGCGGCCTGGCATGAATCGCCAGTATGTGCCATCGATGATCGACGCCCCAGATGCGGGGATCCTGCACCGCCTCACACCGCAAAATCCCAGGTCGCAGCAGCGCTGCTGAGGTGCGGGAATATTGATCTGAGCCGCCGACTCGCCGAGATGGCGTCGCGCTCAACCCCTCCGGCATACGGGATGTTACGGTTTTTCCAGCGGTCTGGCCTCAGTGGGACGTCCTTGCGCTCGATCTGGGCATCGCCAACACCTCAGCAGTGATGCATCTGTAGGGGCCTTATCCGGAAGCGTAGCATGAGGATACCTTTCAGCTATATGGGCTGCTATAGTGACTGAACTGTGCGCCAAGCTCCTGCGCATATGAAGGCGGTTTGGTGGCCCCACTAGGCACGAGAAAGAGGGATTAATTAGCGTTTGTACAGTGTTCCCGCCGATCACCGCCGTGCGGCGTACCTGGACCGCGCGGCGTTCACGCCTCAACCCACCCAGCGCCAGATGCCCGCTGGACCATACCATATAACCCATCGCGCCATGCGCCCAGGTGGCGACCAGCCACAGCACAATGCCGCCGAACAACGCGTGTGGCCGCGGAATAGTGTCACCCCAGGGCGTTCGCGCCGCCGATCTGGCGCGCGAACGGCACAAAGCTGGTGCGAGCCGCCCAATGCCGCCAGCTTCGATGAACCGTCCTTTCTTGAACCAGCCCGCCGAGCGCGGGCTGCAGCGCGAGCAAGCAGGCATACCTGGCGGCCCTTGTCCGCGGCATTGCACCGCCCCACCTGGCCGGCCTGATGGGCAGCGATGAGGCGGGCGGCGCCGACGGCAGCGAATCGAGTGGCCCGCCGTCGCCGGTCAAGGTGAGCGGGGTGTGTCCTGCAACCGCCAAACGTCTGGAGGGGGTTTTGCGAGTGTGTGGCTAGTGGCTGGTGGTGGCTTTGCGACGAACAAGGGGGCCATCGTCTCGCAACGACATGTCAACTTCGCTGGGTGCATGTTTTGTTAAGCACGTTGTATTCCGCAGGATCCTGGCCTGCCAGCACGACAAGCAGGGCGACGACGCAAGCAGCAGCAGCACGACACGCAGCCGGCGGGGGGCGGCGGCTGCGGCAGCGGCTGCCGGCCAGCATCATGCGTCGGCTGTTGACTCCTCAAGGCCGTATACTTGCATGCAAATGGTGACATTCGATGGTATGAGATGGGGATTATATGGCGTTTGGAGATGGTCAGCTATCGGGGGGCAAACAGAGAGAGCCCGTTCGGCGTGATGGAGTCTTGGCAATTGCCGGCTGGTAAAGCTGCTGTTCAAGCCGGTATGGTTTCAAGGGCAACTACAGAGCATCGGGCACCATCATCTTTAAAGGTCGTAAAATGGCTACAGGTTCGCCGCTGGAGGAGGCTTCAAGTTCAGCAGCTTCTTCAGCAGCCTGTTCAGCGCTAGCGGCTTGACGGCAAGCGTCAGTGCTGCTGAACGGTCAGTATAGCACCGGCAAGACTTCTTCATCAAGGTGAAGCCAGTCCCACCTTTGCTTCTTTACCGGGAACAAGTTCGCCGTGCTTGCCTGGGAGTGGTGAGAGCCGCATCTCCTAATGCGATGGTCGGCATCCACGACCACCGGGCTCTGTACGGTTCCATGCCTCGGAAGAACTGGCCTGGTTCGGTGACAAGGAGTTGGCGCGGGTGAACTTCCGCAAGGCCTTGTCCAACACGGAAGCACTGCGGGGGACGGAGAAGGAAAGAGCGTCCGCTCAGAGTACTATTCTCTGCCATGCTGGCTTTTGCATCCCTGCACCTGACTCCCCTCGACCCGCCCACCAACCGACCAAAGCGGTCAGCCCCGTTTTGGTCCACTGTGCACATGGACAACGGCAGTGACCCTCAGCTTGATGTTGCACACACTTGCCGACCGTGTCTGGTGGTTGGTGGTCGGCAACACGGGCTAGAGGAGCGGCAAACGCCCGGCTACACGCTCGGTGCAGCCGGACAAGCCGCTGCCAGGGCCTCTCCGTGGGTGAGCAAGGCGCCGTAGTGGCCCGCTACGCTCACGCCCACGACCGTCAGCACGAGCGAGGCCCGGTACCAGCCATGCGCCATGGTGCGATGGTGGATTGATGAAATCGTCGGCCGAATTGATCCAGAGTACCGGCACCCTTCGGTCTTTTCAACTGCTGGGCCAAATTGGGTGGACAGCGCGTGAACACAGGTGAGCTCGCTGCCCTCTGATGTGCCCCTCCCCCTCCCCGGGTCCTCGACATCTCGCAGGCTTCCTGACGCGCTTTGAGGGCTCGCGTGCCGCGCACGGCGCTTGAGGACGTCACCATCATCGACACGCCGGGGGTGCTCTCCGGGGAGAAGCAAAGGATAGGTGATGGCAATCCATCCGTTTGCTGGCGCTGCTGCGTCGAGGGCGGCAGGCACGCCAATTCGGCCTGCATATGAGGTGGCATTCAAAGAGGCTTATGCCTGCTCATGCTCAGGCAGTGCTACCGTCTGTGCGGTCGCAACTAAACCACACGGCGATCCTGATGTCGCATCCTGCTGAATGACCTGGATACCCGCCGCTCCGATTATGTCGCCAGGCCGCAGTATCCATCCTCAATGTGGCGTGGTTTGCGGCCGGTTGCGACATGATCCTGCTGCTGTTTGACCCCTTCAAATTGGTGGAAGGTATACGGACGTTTGGGACTGTTTTTATTAAAGCCGACTGTACCAATGCTTCATAACTGACCTGACGCTGTGTAGACCCTGCCCATAGCATCTGGTTCGCTATAAGCTGCAGAGCTGCATGACATAAGGCTGTCCGCATTGAACCTGTCTTCTATGCCTGTAGCAATCTATTCTGGAAGGAGGAGCAACAGATTGCCGCTTGCTGGCATGAGCTTGAAGCAGCCTACGCCAATGCTCCGGGGCGGCATCAGGACATCAGCGACGAGATGCGGCAGATATCGCGGCGTTGCCGTCACGACGATGTCCTCATTCTTCACAAGGCAGACCAGGTGATCCCGCAGGAAGTTTCCCTGCGCCTCGGCAACCTCATCGAACATTCGGACGTCCGCTTCTTCGGCGAATGCGGCCATTGGGTTCAGATCGAGCGCATGGCCAGCTTCAATCGGGCAGTGCTGCGTGCTTCTCTGCTAGCAGGTGGACCTGGAGAGCTAATGCGCGTGTACGGCGGGATCAGTCGTGAACTCCGGAAAGGCACCCCGGATCGACTCGTGCAGACGGAGGATGTCGACCACTTCGCATGCACACCGCTGGTTGAGCGGCGCGCTTTCCAGGGTGGCACAGTCGATCTCGCAGCCTGTCTGTCCAACTACGTTGAGCGGAGTCCGCGGTTCAACCACAACAGGGATTGTTCTGTTGGATCTGGTCAGGCACGGCCGCAACGAGCAGAACAACCAAGCTAGCCGCCAATAGCCCGTTCCGCCCGTCGGACGAGCTCGAAATCAACATCACCGCGGTCTATATCGGCAGCTTCAACGCCGACAAGCCTGTCGACGCGTCCAGGAACCACGATGCGTCGGGCTGTTCGAGAAGGAGCACGCAGACCTGCGGAGGATGCACGACTTCGAGCGCGGTTCGCGATCATGCTGAAGTGGTGTTGCCCCAATTCTGGTCGTTGTAGGTGATCTGCGCCGACGTCACGCCGAGCTTGCGGAACAGGTCGACATTGTCGAGGTCGCGTCCGAACTGGGTGCTGTTCTGGAACAGGTAGAAGAGCGCGAGCTGGCCGTTCTTGCGCGCGACGTCGATGTCGCTGGCCTTGGTCGCCTTCAGGAACAGGTCGGGGTGCTTCGCGATATGCGCGTCGTGGTCGCTAGGAGCGCCTGTACGAGGACTTCCCACACCGCGTGCTGTTCTTCGCCCTACCCGCTGCGTATCATCAGCTTGCAAATCGCCTTTACCTTTGTGTTCTAATGTGCCTGGTGAAGCCACAAATAGTTTGGCTTCACTTCACAAGCATCCCCTTCCGCCGTATCACTGCAGTCAACGAGTTTGTCAAGCGCGTGCGTGCCCTCAGGATCCACATGATGCTCATCGGCCACATCCGCAAGCACATGCCTGCCGTGTTTGGCAAGGATGGGGCCAAGCGCAAGGTCCTGGAGCAGCTGCCGGAGATATTCTACGAGGTCAGGAGATAGTGCATGGCATGCGCATGTATTGTGCGTGCAAGTCAGCCCATATGTAGTGTGTGTGTGTGTGTGTGCGTGTGCGCGCGCGCGTGCCTGTGTGTGCGCGCACGTGCACACCTGTTCTGTTCGGCGAGCCGGCGTACATACCATACTTTATGCAAATCACACCACCTGTGTGCAAGGAGGCACGCGCAACTTCAGCATGGACGCAATTGGCCGAACGCACCGAAAAGCAACTGCTCCGGCGCGTCAACGCCTTCGATGTCTACGAAGGGGTGAGCTTGCAGGCGCAAAAAAGCCTACGCGCTGAGTTTACGGTCCAGGACGAGCAGCACCTGCCGACGGGGCGACTTCCCGGACCTGGGCCGCTTAGAGGTACCCGCTGAATTTGAGGTTCACGTAGAGGCAATCCATCCTGGAGAGCCACTGCAAGTCAGCAGGCCGCACGGGCGCGCTGGCTGTGAGTGCACCGAGTACTACTGACTTTGCGCCATCTCCGGGGCATTGTCGGTTGTTGTCAGGTTAGTCGATTGATGCAGGGTATTTCCCAGATGAGCAGATTAGCTGGCACCATTGAGGTCCTTGCGTTGCTCCCAAACTCGCTACCAGGCTAGAAAACACGTAGAGATACCGGATCATTATCATGGGGTTTTTATGTACGTTCATACTTGCGTGTGTCTGAGGTGCGTAGTGTCTACGTGCGTGTGTCTACATGCGTGTGTCTGATGTGCGTGTAGCGTGCGTGTGTGTGTGTGTGTGTGTCTGCGCGAACGCGCGCGCATGTGTGTGTCCGTTGTGGGCATGTGTGCGGGCAGGCATGCTCAGCTTGTTTGAACATGCTTCACGGCATGCATTCTTGCTTGCATCCGCAGGCTTTTGACAACCCGTAAGCTGAGAAGGAGGCATGCACGCATTCTTGACTGCTGCATCTGTGAAAGTGTGCGTCGCGGGCTAGCTCGACGCCGGCAGGTTGATTTGGCATGGGTTTTACAGGTGGCAGAGAATAGCGTGATTAGTTGGGGTGCCCAATGCAACCGCATAGGCAGGCTAGAGCGCACAAGTTTGCAGATCAGTGATTGGAGAGTAATCCATTGCTCTATGCAGATTATTTGCGGCACTTATCGAGAGGCGGATAAGCACGGTGGTTCCTGGATTTGTGGGTAACTATGGCAAAATTCCAGAGCGCATTCGCCACCTGCGTCCCTCTTCAATCGTGCATAGATGCGACCTTTGCTGTACAGAAGTTGGCGCAAGGGAATCGACGCGGGCCTTTTCGGTCGCGCCGACATGGCCACGCTGCTGGAGAAGGTGCTGTTAAAGGCTGGTGACGATCACGCTGACGATCGGCATCGGTGATATGGCTGCAGCGAATGAAGCTGGCCTCGCGGCTTGCACGGCACATCAAATACCTTTTTTCAAGCATAGCAGCTATGCCACGTCAAAAGCGTGTGATTGAGTCGTCTGATTCTGAAAATTCGAGCCGCGGGAGGGGTCTGATGAGCAGAAATCGCACGTACACAAAAGACTGAAGCGCAAGGATGTTGCTGTTACGGCTCCCATCGTCTCGCCTGAATCTACGGCGTCACCGGCGTGGAGCGCGTGCGCAGCGGTCAAGGTCCCGGTGTGTGCCAAGTGACGCACTGCTGTGCGCCGCAGCGGCCATGCTAGCTTTTGCCACGGCAGCTGTGAGTTGGCCGCTGCTGAATCAAGAGACGATGTGGCGTGCTGCCGTAGCCCACAGTACCGTACAGCAACGTGCCGATGAGCAATATCCCCGCGCGCACCCGATTCGCTGCGGCGCACACGTTGCCACCGCCGCCTCCGCCGCCGCGCCGCGCAGCCGCCGGACATGTCGCGCCTCCTGGCAGACCACGAGGCGCGCCGCCGTGCGATCGTGACGGGCGCGGCGGCGCCCACACGCAGCGCAGAGGCCAGCGAGTGGAGCGGCAGCGACTCAGGCGCTGATGGGCTGCAGCACGGCCAAGAGGCGGAACGCCGGGATGGTTTGGAGTTGGACGGCGATCTGCAGGATGATCTGGGAGGCGCACCCGCCGCGCGGCGGCGCGCCGGAAGGCGAAGGGGCGCGGTGCTGGAGGACGATGATGACGAGGCGACACAGGGGTTCGCGGCCCACAGGCTGGTGAGCGGCAGCGTATGACGACGCCCTTTTAGGCCTTGCTCATCGTCGCGACGAAACGTCGTCGGCGAGGCTCAAGGCCTCGGCGAAGCGTTTCGAGAAATCCTTGTGCGCGTCCCAGTCATGCCGCCGGATCGAGGGGCACGACGACATGCCACGCCCTCTGCGCCGCGTTGGTGAAGCGCCAACCTCGGCCGTCCACCTCAAACAGGCCCAGGCAGCGACCATCAACATGGGCGGCAAGAGGCGCAGGGTGCGGCGGCGGCGGCGGCGCTGCCGGCGGCAGCGGCGGCGGCGGACGCGATCGTGGACCTAGCCGCCGAGGAGGCGGCCGCGGCCGAGCGCCTGAGACGGTGCAAGCAAGATTGGCGGGATGCGAGGACCCCGCATGGCGCGGCATGAACCACGGC
>NNCB01000071.1:0-29496 GCA_002317545.1 Scenedesmus quadricauda | reverse complement strand
TGTGATGGATGCAAGCGGCGCGTTTCTGCCACCTTGGAGACTCAGACGGCATGTTCACGTGACGCCGCGCCCTTGACGCGGCCTCGACGGCTGGCAATTGGTTGCATGCAGCAGTTGCTTTCGGCGGCCCCAGACAGCTGTCATGCTCTTTACAGCGTGCAGGTTGAGGTGCTCGAGCAGGGTCTTGTGTTCTCTTTTGGCATCCCGGTCAGCCCCAAGGTGTGGAGACATGGACGCGGCCGCCCATCGCGCCAGCCTCAAATCAGCCAAGGATTGTCATCCCTGCGCGGTGGTGGCGAGAATGGATGCCGCCAGCGCCTGTAGGTGGCATGGATCGCCCTAAGGTGTTGCTGGATCTCCAGCCGACGGCAGCATCCACTCTTCATCAGCCTCAATGCCCCGATCACTCTGTGTGGCTGACGTCATGGTGAGTGTGACCCATCCTAAGGTGATGTCACCACCAGTAACCCTTGACGAAGCGGTTCCGCAGCTGCTGGATCCACCTCATCCGGTAGGCGATGTGCTTCAAAAAATGCCCTGTGAGATGTTCTCAATTGTTCACGCCTACCAGTCTATTGAGCACCTGGGACAGGTAAGGCCTGGCATTGCTGGAAGTAGATGGCACCATGAGCATATTGAAATACGATGAAGCGAATACCCGGTACGGCCTTCCCCTGTTCCCCGATGCACATAAGGCTATTGATCCCCGAACTGCAGCGCCGCCTTATGCCTGCATGTTTTGTGGCAATATCGCAACTACCTTAGCGGCTACAGAGCAACTTTTACCGCTGACCTTGGTACATAATGCTCCGCGGCTGCAGCCAGTACTTCCCGGGGTAAGGCCGCAGGACCGGCATTGAAGTTTTTTTCATCGCATGTAATTAGATTTCAAATATAGTCAATAAACTATTAGAGGTCAGGACCCATTCAGCTTCCGCGCTCGAGGTTTGAGGCGATTTCTGCAGCTCGAGTGCGAGTGCCTTAGGCAAATCCTGCAGCCATTATCATGAGCCAAGGCGTTGACAGCTGCTGCTCAGCAGTGCTGCACTGCTGCCATGGGCAAATCCCGCAGTCAGCCAGGAGTTGACAGCTGGTGCCAGCAGCCTGCCTCATTCTTTTGGTGAGTCATGGTGACATCAGCAGCAGCGCTCAGCACGTGTGTGGTGACTGTGCAGCTTCCACCTTGGCTGCATTCCTTGGGGTGTGGGGCATGCGTGGGTGTAGGGGTGCTGCACTGCCTTTGGCAAATCTGTCGGATTCAGCACTTGGCACCCCAGGTCAGGCTGTGACCAGCCTGCACAAACCTCGGCAGTGGCTCTCGGGGCTGGAGACAGCGTGCAGCCCTGCCACAAGCAGACACAAGCGTGGGGGACAGTGCAGGTTGGCTGGGGGCAGTGTCGTACCATCAGCCACACATGATGGGACAAAAAAGTGGGAGGTGGGTCCAGCCTACACCACCTGCCCCCACCCTGAGGCCGCAAAACAGCCTCACCCCTAAGAGGCCACACCAGCACACACACAACCACCACACACACGCCACACCCAGACTCTGCTCGAGGCGTGACAGGACGAGCGTCTGCAGCCGACATAACTCAGCAGCCACCAGCAGCCAAGCGAGTCAGCAGCAAGAGCAAGGCAGTCAGCAGCAATGGGTGGGCACCAACTGGTGACAACATGCGTTCTGTGACTGGTGTGTTTGCACAGTCGCCAGGAGCCATGGTCATGTCATCTGGGTGACTGCAGTGACCAAGGGAGCAGTGTAAGGTGGCTGGACACTGCAGCCAGTGCTGCAGCAACCACTGAGCATCCAGCTGTCCAGAGAGAGAGATAGAGAGAGAATCTACGCGACACCTGCATGCCCCGAAGGAGTCGCTCAAGCCGCCAGCTGTCCAAATTACCTCACCTTTTCGAGATGACGTCATGGTGAGTAGGCTGGCTGGTGCCAGATGGTGCCGCAGCACAAAAGAGGGTTCCCAGTAAAATAAGTACCCGCAACTAAATGACCGGGTAATTGCAAAACAGCCTGTTTCCCTACATATTGTGTATGTACCAAAGTACCTTGCGCATTAAAAAGTTTTAAGGTACCCTCGCTGCCCTGTTCAAAGATAAGGCTTGTGCTTTGGCATCGGGTTCGAGCACAGATTATCATGTCGAGGGCCACGGCTTGTCATGAAAAGCGTCTATGCTCCATATGCTGACATGCTGTCACTGTCAGTGCAGCGCATTCTGCGCCTAGATGCGCCGCCAAATACAAGCGACAATGTGACGAGCTCAATTGGGAGTACTTATGCAGAAGAAGGCACCCAGTTGCTCAGTGGAGTCTTCATCATAACTGCAAGTTCAACATCATTCTAAATCATTCTCGTGCGACTCAGGTTGCTTGGACCTCCGGCGCACATACCCGCTCCCGCAACACTGAGTTCCTAGTCACCTTAATATTTAATGATCACACAATCTATTTTGAGTCTTTCCAAACGCTGTTGAGTATTCCTTTCCATTCTTGATTCTGCCAGCTTGCGGACCGCCTCTTGTGTACACCATCAATTGAGCAGAAATTGTGTCGGCAATATAGGTTCCTCGGGTAAAGAAGGTCGGCTTATAAGACCAAGTACCAAAGAGCATTCATTTCCTTAATGCGGACTCCGGCAGATGATATTCCACAAAGTGCTTCTATGCGTTTATAGTACACCCTTGCTTTTTTAAAGTCCTCCTGCACAGGTTTTCCGCTCGGCCCTGATTGCAAACAGGCCCGCTTCTGTGCAGATGTTGTGCATGTCGCACGTTGAAGCCCATCCCCCAGCCCATTGCCGGAGTCAATAGTCACGGCCATTGGGTAGCATTGGGTCAAAATGCTTTTGAGCATATTGCGGGACATGGCAGTAACACGCCTTCTGGCATGCGTATGAGACGAGTTGTCTTGATGCTTGTATTTGGCAGGCTAGAGTTAGGTACTTTTCCCAAAATACCCGGAATGCAGTGACCACCGCCCGTCAGTTTTCGTTACCTTTGCCGGTCTTTTCGACCACCTTATTCATTGAGCTTATGCTATTTTACAGTATCCCAGCCGAGCCTGCTCCCTGGATAGAGGGATCTATCTTGCGGTCGAGCCGTCCCGGCCGCATCAAGGCCGAGTCCAGTACGTCGGGGCGGTTGGTAGCGGCATGATAATGATACCAGAGTCGGTAGCAAAACCGTCCATTTCAACCAGCGAGAAGTATTCAGTTGAGCTGATTTGCCTATAACAGGGTATAGATGCAAACGCGAAGGCACTCGTCAAGTACCTTCTGCATTTTTTGTTCACCCAAGTCCCCAGCCAGCTCACACCTTCAGCTTTTACATCATCCCCGCCGCCCATGTGATTCACCTTTCCAACAACATCGAAGCCGTCCAGCTGGCATCAGCAGCTCCATGAGAGTGCGCTGGATTTCGCGGTCTGCACTGGTGCCCTCGCTGAAGCGGCGGCCGCCAAGGCGTCAATCTCATCCATAAAGATGACACAGGGCTGGTGGTCGCGCGCGTACCCAAACTTCTCGCGATCACACGAGCGCTTTCGCCAATGTACTTGTCCACGATTGCGCTCGACACAACCTTGGGGGGTATGCGGCCAGACAGGTTTCATCTGAGACCGAAGGTCTGTGCGCAAGGCCGCTTCTTGCCCTGCTTAAACGAGGTCTCTTCACGCGCCGAGGCACCGTACGCAACCTTCCATCAAACGCCCACCCGGGACCCGACATTGAGGAAGTAGGCATCGATGCTTGCCGGCGACTGCCTGGCCAGCAAGGTTTTACCGGTACCCGGAGGGCCGTACCAGCAGCACGCACCTTTGGGGATTTGACGCCAAGCCGGTGAAGAGCTCCGGGTTCATGAGCGGCAGCTCGACGCTTTCCGCAGCTCCGAATCTGCTCGCTCAGCCCTCCAATACTCTGTAGTCCACCTTGCCGAGGTTATCCTGAGCATGTTGAGCCCATAGGGTCCACCTGGGGAAGGAGGGGGGGTAGTGGGGAGCAATTTGAGATAAGGAAATAGAATAATAAGCCCGCAACCCGTTTCTTAAGATCAGAAACGGGTTGCGGTTCTTTAAAATATGCGCTTAATCCATGAGAACCTGAACTAAAAATATGTTCCTTATGATTTACAGCAGGTCATCGGATCTGGGCATATGTTTCAAAAGGTCACAAGTAAAACTTCCCTCTAAATGCAAGATTCTTCTGGGTCATTATAACCGAGTTTTGATGCATTCGGGCACCATCGCCAACCTATCCTCTCCATCCTGTGCCACGTTTGTCTGACTGCTCAACTCGCGCGGCAGCATGCGCCACGAAAGTGAGCGGGTCATGTCCATGCGACGTGTGCCCGCAGTCAGCTGTGCCAGGTCCGCGTTTGTTCGCGGCATCGACCGTGCGAAGGCGAATGCTCGGCGTTCCGCCCGAGCGGGTGTTCGAGGCGCTGCAGGTCTATCTGGGCTCGGCGTTCGTCAACGACTTCAACCTGCTCGGCCGGACCTATCGCGTGACCGCACAGGCCGATGCGCCGTATCGCCAGACCGTGGCCGATATCGCGAACCTGCGCACCCGGTCCAGCTCGGGCTCATGCAGGCATGCCCGCTGACTTCTAGCCAGCATGCAGCCACGGTTGAATGAGCCTCGCATGCTTGTCCTGACACAAGAGTGCGCGCACAGGCTGCAGCCCGAACAGTTGCGGCGCGACGAACGCGCTCACTTCGCTCCTCGTCCGCGCCGAGCACCTCGCCGATGATCAGCCCCACCTCTGCGCGTCTTCAGATCGTCCCGGTCTTGTCGTACTCCTTCTTTAGCTCCTTGACGGTCTCACGCAGCGATCGAACTTTTGTGTCGACTTCAAAGATGCATCAGGAGCTTTCGCCTGTTCTGACAGACCTGCTCACGTCTCTCTGCTTCGATGGTGCGCTCATGGTGTGCAAGTTCCTCGACGTCGGCAAGTTCAAGTACGAGGCGCAGAAAAAGGCGAACCTCGCACGCAAGAGCCAGAAGACGCAGGAAATCAAAGAGATCAAGATGCGTCCGAACATCGACGATCATGATGTTCGACGTGAAGATGAAGAAGGTCTTCGACTTCCTCGGCGAAGGCGACAAGGTCAAGATGACCATGCTCCTGCGCCGCGGATGAGCCACCACCAGCTTGGACTGAACGTGCTGGAAGGCGCGTTTCGGCCAGCAACAATCAGGATCAGTAGCTAGCTAAGGATCTTAGAGCAAAAGCTGGCAGCCTTCGCGATAACCAACATCGCGAACCTAGGCATCATGTACGACAACGCCCATTTCAAAGCAGATCGCGAGATAAAGGAGCTGAGAAAAGATGGGTCTTTAGCCCTCTTTTCCAAACGCTGTTAGCTCCGCGCTTCGCCCTGGCCGGGGTACTTGGCTATCCAAAAAGCCGCTTTTGGCTTCTGCACTATTTTTTTCAACTGGCTCCCTATCAGCCTCATACAGTTTTGTGTTATTTAGAAGTATTTGCAAAGCCTCCAAAAACGCGTCGGCTTCGGTCTGGCCCAGCGCCAGCGAAGGCAGCAACCGAATGGTGAATTTGCTCCCCCACCGCTGCGAGTTGTGCGGCCGACACCGGGTGACAGCGAGCGCCTTGCTGAAGTCCTTGCGTTCCCGGGTGAACCGATGTGCGAAGGACAACATACGCATGCTGCCCTCATGGGTGACGCCTGCCGCGTGGTGCTCGCTGCGCAGTGCCGCCGCCGCCCTCCGGCCGCCAAGCTTGCCCGGCAAGCCACGAGTCCCCTGCAGCAAGCCCTTGACGACAGCGCCTCACCGCGCGCGCGAGAATCCCAAACCCTGATGCAGGTGTCCGCGCCGCCAAAGACCAGCACGCCGCTGCTGCCCACAGGCGCTGCTGCGACAGCGTAGACCGCCTTGCTGCCGTTGTATGTCGCCACGCACGCCCGCTGACGACGTCCCACAGTCGCACACTGTGGCCCAGCATTCCGCTGGCCAAAAGGCACTCCGCCGGTATGCAGAGGGCCGCAACACAGTGAACGTGCCCCTCCAAGCTGCCCACGGCCTCTTGCTGGTGTGCTGCTGCAGGCACGTCCGCTATGTCCTTCTGCCCTACGCGCCTCTTCTTCTTGCTGTGCTGTGCAGCTTGACGGCCTGCATCTGCACCCTCCGCAGTATCCGCCGCCTCGACAGCGCTCTTGCCTGCATACCAGTGACCAAGAGTTTGCAGATCAGCATCTATCCAGAGCCAAGCTTTGCGAGCTAAAAACGTTGCCCAGTTTTTCACAGCAGCTGGAACAACTGCAGGCCGCCATTAGGCTGGCGATATGCTTTTACACCTTCAAGATGGATTGACCGTAATGTCAATGAGGATCAAAGCCCACCTGTCTGCCACAGCAGCATCTTGCCGTCCCACCCGCCCGTTGCTGCGAGGTCCCCGGCATGGTTTGTGGCCAGCGCTGCCACCGTGTCGCTGTGGCCCAGGCAGGACGACACTAGCGTGGGGCCGTCCACTGCCGCGAATCCTGCCTTGATTTTGGAGCCGCTCCCGTGGCCCCGGCAGCCGCCGGCAGCTGCCAAAGGTGCACGGCCGCGTCCTTGCCGGCTGTCAGCATCAAGGAGCCCTGCGCCGCCGATAGCCAGGCCGCCGTCTGTGACGCCGCCAGGGTGCGCAGCGAAGCTGGCGAGGCAGCTGCCATGCCTGGCCCAGACACGCGCGCACCCGTCATATGAGCCCGTCGCCAGGCGCTCGTCGTCGTTGAGCAGCCCGCCGATGCGCTCAGGATGTCGACCATCGTCGACGGTCAATACGGTTTCGAACGACCGCTTGTTGAGGATGAGATCGCTGTTGCGCGACGAGACCGGTCCCGGACGCAACTCTGGAGACAGCTCCTGCCGCAGGAACATCTCACCTCGCCGCGCCATTGACCTGCGGCGTGCCTGCTTTGCCTCAGGGGGCATGACTGCCGGGACATACTCTATCCGGAGTTGTGACTCCTGCAGCCGGCAAGGTTTCGCAAGCGTGTTGAGATCAAGGCGGCATACACAGCGACACGCCAACACACAGTGTTAGCAGGCTGCATAGCTTCCCGGCCAGCGGGTTGCACCATGATAAAGCGGCGCGAAGGAGACACGCTCGCTGTCGTCGATCAAGCCCATGCTCATGACATAGCGTGGCATGTGCTCAGCAGGAAAGGCGGCTGTTCACGGGTCTCCGCGCACCGGCGACAGGTCGGTGCGATATTCCATGCCATAGAGGATATATTGGTAATTGAAGAAGGCGAAGCTTTCGAGATCGAGGATGAAGTCGAAGCGCCCCGGCGGGCGATAACGCCATTGCTCGAGCAGCTCTTTCAGCCGCTCCGGGATCGACGACAGAGCTCGGCATTGTGCAATGGTGAAGCAGAGACACATGACCGCAGCGGTGGCTGCCTCCGTTGGTGCAGGCATCCTCTGCACACCTCGCTCACCAGCGCCGCAGGTGGCTAACGACTCACGACATCCATAGCGCCCAACGAGGAAGGCACGGTGTTCTTCGAGAGCGAGAATGTCTTCGAATATCATGGCGACGACGAAAAACCGCGTCGAGCCGCAATTCGAAGGGCTGGTCGACCCTCGGCGATGTCGGCAAGCTCGCAGCTCCGGCTAGGCTCAGGAAGTGGCGCCCGAGCACCTGGCTCTTGCTCGTAAATATATCGACCTGACGGCGAGTGCTGCCGTCACGCAGAAATCGTGGTAATGTGTGCTTCTGTCAGCTCGGGATATGTTACGTCCGATAAAATACTGCCTTTTTGCGATTTCGACATACCTTGCATGGGCTCAATTATCGAACCGGTACGACCCCTCGAGAAGTTTTGCATTCTACAGTAGCAACGACACGCTCCTATTCGCTAAATATCGGCAAGATTGTCATCCCAGTACCGTGGCTTTCTCGTCGGTCGGCCGTGTCGCGGCTGATCATCCATAAACCGGGCTTTAGAGCAGGATAGCAGCGGCTGTCACCCCGTCCGTCGCGGCGAGTATGACAAATGCGCGATTAGGGGGGCGACATTTGCGATTGCCGTCCCTATATGCGCCCCAGTCACAGCCCCCCTGCCCCTGGAACGACATGCTGACGACCCACCCTTTGACGACGATCAACCTCGGCAGGCTGCGCGCTATTCGGATGGCGCCGATAGGTAATCGACTCGACCAAAGAGGCTAAACAGGCTAGGTCAGATAAAGGCAAATTCCTTGAGGGGGCGTAGCCAGAAGGCGACATGAGGGTGCGCCTTGCGTATTTCCGGCGGCGTATCGAGATCGATCCCGAAACCGAGCAACTGGTCATCCATCGGCGGCGTCCAGTCGATCGGACAAATTGTCGTGCCGCTCTCCGCGGCCCAAGGCAGGATGATGCCCTGCACTTCATAGGTGAATTCATAAAAACATGTCGCTGAGCTCTGGCGACGGTTGTTCAGGGTGGCCGACTCGATTCAGGATAAGCGACACAGATCTCATGTTTGAGTTCTTCTGCATACCAGTTGTGCTGCCTGCTGTGCGAGATTTGCTCAATTCCTTCAGCCACGTCTTTGCCCTTGCACAGGTGGACCATTGGCCGATAAACGCGCGTTGGTCTTCAGCAACAAGTAGCATATGGCTCGAGTGAGATAGATCTTTGCGTATCTTGCGGCTCTGCTGTAGTGAACCTATGGCTTTGTAGCGCCCAAAAATAATATCAGCGATGAGTATTATACGTTTAAAATAGATGCCGCAGGTTTTCATAATACACCAGTAATCAATACACTGCCTATAACGCTTCGCCTATCTCCATGCCGCGAGCCATGTCCTCGGCGGCGACGATTTCCGCTATTTGCGCGAGATCGTCGACGGCGATCAGGCGGTGCTCGAGTTCCAGAGCGAACTCGACGGGATCCAGATCAACGGCGTCGATATCATGGAGGTCCTGGGACTGACGAGACGGCAGCTGGTGCTGCTGCAAGTTCCCGGGCGCCTGTCGGCGGTGGCTTTATGATATGCCGCGATGTTCATCGGGAAATCGTTCCGCGGGGGTGATGGATCGCTTTCAGTTCTGCGCTGCGGCCAAAGCGGCCTTCGGACTTGGGGATGCGCGTTTCATATTGGTCAGCCAGTCGGGCATGTCAGGCTCCCGTCTTGCGTTCGATCGCGTCGCGCGCGAGTTCGCCGATGCCGCCCAGGGTGCCGATCAACTGTGTCGCCTCGACCGGGAACAGGATCGTCTTGCTGTTCGGGCTGGTCGCGAACTGGCTCACCGCCTCGACATATTTTTGTGCGACGAAATAGTTGATCGCCTGCGCATTGCCGCTGGCGATCGCGCCGTGACCAGCGTGTGGGCCAAGGGCGCTGGCGTGACTTGTGGCCAAAGGCAGCAGCCCTTGCGCTGCATAGCAGCATGCAGCGCATCGTTGATTACTCAGGTAAACATGCCCGAAGCATGTAATTGCATTTATCCAGGTATGTGTGGCCAGTAGTGATGTTGACCAGACAAGTCCCTCCTGCTATCTGTGTTATCAAATGGGATGTGGCAAGATCAATACACAAGCGCGCGCCAACTGCGCATCGTCCCAATGTAAGAGTGTGCTGGATCAGGAACCCAGCTTAAAAACGTGCCCATGCCGCAGCTTCCAGAACACGGCAGCGTTAGACCTGCAAACAGACTCACGGACTGCCCTAGGCGCTCATACGCTGACTTGCACGAAGTGCGGCAGACACCCCGCCTGGGCCGCTGGTCAAGAGCTGCGTTGGCCGATACCGCGTCCAATATGTCAGCGGCCCCTGGCTTCCCGCGAATACGCGGCGAAGTCCGTCCTCTTCGGCGCTCAGTGCACAACATCGTCAGTGTCAGTCTCAGAGGGGGGAGGTCGATTGGGTTACACTCAACCTTCAGATGAAATATGGCTGGCCAGGGCAGAAAGCTTTGAGATTTCGTCACCTGGGGAGTTTCGGCGAGCGACTCTGACGACAGTCTCGCTGCCGCTTCTATGACGCGGCGCCTGGAGCCTCAGCGGGAGGGGTTGGCAGGGTCACAGTGACGGCCTCAGGGTTCGGGTTGAAGCCGACATTAACTGCCTGCTGCTGGCTGTGGGACGCCGTGGCCGCGGCCGCAGCGACCTTGCCACGTGTCACGTTGCGGAGGCAGGGCTGGCTGCAGCACTGGTTGCCGATGGCGTTGCCTTAGCGGCCGCAGCAGCAATCGCTGCTGCTACCTCTGGCGCAAGGCCCCGAGCGCTGAACCCATGTAGTTGGATGCAAACACCTGCGCGCCGCGGCCTCGCCGCTCCAGTCCGGCTCACACGAGGCAGATACGTCGAGCCGCTGCGTACCGACCTGGAACAGGCCATCCTGAGCCTCGGTATCAAGCTGGCCGACGACCGACGATACTCGCGACACCCAGCCCACCCTCGGCTTCCAGCGCGTGCTGCAGCGCGCCGTCTACCACGTGCAGTCCTCGGGCAAGAAGGAAGTGACCGGCGCCAACGGCTGGCGATCTTCGCCGAGCTCAGAGGACTGCGCACGCGCCGTCATCCCTCGCGCGCCAGGACGTGAGCCGCTCGGGCTGGCGTGCCCTGTGCGACTGCTGCTGCCACCAGCAGCGACCGCGCACCACTTCGCCGCGCTCCAGGTCCTCGTCGCCGCCCGCCGGAAGCAGCGCGGGCCGTCCGGCGCGACAGGATGAACGCGATTCGGGCGCCGCCGGGCCGGCACGCCGCCGCGGCAGTCGCGGATCCCGCAGTGCGGCGGTCAGGTCGGGGCTGCCGATGCTGACGTGTCGCCAGGGCGCTCAGCCCACCACCTGGCGTCCGGACAGAGGTGGGATGCTCTGGGTCAAGGCACACGGCACGGTGCGGGTTGGCGAGGGAGATGCACCCACCCGCATCGGGCGCCGACTGACTGGTGTGAAAGCCCATTGGCGCGCACCGCGAGCTCTATAACTGCACGCCAGCCGGTGGCAGCCGCTTACCTGCATGTACGCGAAAGCGCGATGATGTCGCCGAAAGCGGCCGTTCCGACTCGCCGACACGCCAGTGCGGCCGCCGCGCTCGCCGCCTCGCGGCAGCAGCCCCCCGTCGTTGCCCGATGGGATGAATATGGCGTCGCCAGCACTGGGTCTGCTGCCAGCTGCTCCAGCAGCGGCGGGCTGTCCCTGACGGCCCCCAGGGGGTCCAGCGCCAGGTTCTCAGCGAGACCGACAAGCGTCCAACCGCGAAGTCTGATCACCAGCAGGCCTGGACCATCACCACCGACGACGTGGCCTATATCCCGCTGATGCAGTCCTGGTCGGCCTGGGCCACCGCCGCCAATGTCACGCTCGAGCGCCGCGCCGACAATGTCTTCGACTGGCGCTACGTCACCATCGACACTTCGGCTCTCAGGCGACTGCGCCTTCGTTGTGAAGCGGGCGCTCGCGGCGAGGGTGTAAAGCAAGAGCTGTTTCATTTTTTCAATGGTTATTGGCCATATTGACTAAAATGACAGGTGGCGGAAAAGGGGTTATGACGTTGTGGTATTTGAAAAACGTTGCCTACAGCTCGTTTGTATGCGTAAGCTTTGTGTGCTTCCTGCCTTTGTCTATTGGTAAAAGAAGAGCCATGTAGGTTCATACACGCGACTCCGCGTCGCATCACCGCCGATCATCTGTCTCCCTCCCTATATTGATGGATCGTCCCGGCATTGCGGAAGGTCGCCATTGCGCGCCTCAGGCCGTTGGCTTCGTCGGGCGGTGAGTTCTGGGCCGCCACGATGGCGAGTTTCATCGCCTGTTCCTGAAACAGTGGGACGCCGCATGTCCTGCGAAGCAGATTGAATAATTCATCGGGATCGTGCGGCGGCGCAGGCGAAGGATAGTCGACCGCTTCTTCCCCACTACGCCGTTCAAACCGCGGCAACAATGTCTGGGAGGAAATCTCCGACAAGCTGGAGGTGTTCCGTTTCGGCAAGCAGGAGTTGGGCACGCGCGCCTATGTCGGCGCGTTCAACTTCAAGGGGCAGGACCAGCAGAAGAAGGTCGGCCAGCTTTCGGGCGGCGAGCGCAACCGCGTGCTCATCTTGTGGCGTTTGGCGGTACGATGCCTGCAGATGGCCAGGCACCGATAAATGGCGTAATGCCCACAAACTAGATATAACACCAGATGAGATTAGATAAAGTATGGAAGTTTAAGCCTTATGATGAAAAACATAAAATACAGGAAGACCTAAAAATAAACCGGGCTTTTTGCCGGCTTCTGGCCCAAAGAGGGATTCATGACTATGAATCTGCCCGGCAGTTCTTCAGACCTGATATCAACCACTTGCATGACCCTTTCCTGATGAAAGGCATGCACATCGCTGTAGATTGCATTGACCAATACACCAGGGCCGGTAAACGGCCCTGTATAGGCCAGCATTTTAGCTGCATGTAGGCTGCCTGGGGCAGCGTGACAATGCAGGGCGCGCGGGCTGTACGCCACCAGCTCGATGTAGGCCGGGGGAAGCTCCGCTCTCGTGGACGGTGGTGGGGTTTGAAATGAGGGGAGCGGCTAGCGGGATGAGTGTTGGCTGGCTTGAATCAGCTTGGAGCCAGATAGAACTTGATATGGAGCCAAACAAGCAGGCGGTCATTGACGCCACCAGCGTCGACAGCACCACCGTGCCGGCAGCAATCAGCAGCGAATTGCCCAGCGACGAGAAGTAGCGCGGCCCGCCCAGGATCTCGACAAAACGTACTGGATCCCAGCTCGCCGGGAGGCCGAACGGATTGACCCGCAGCTCGCCGATGCCACACATCCCCAGAGCGGTGCGTGGCAGGGTCCAGCGCCACCTCCAGGTAGCCAGCCCCGTCGCGCCGCAGGATGGCCGGGACATGGACGACGCATGGCGAGAGATGACCTTGGGGGTCATATCGGGCAGGTTGAGGTCGAGCAAGACCAGTAATTGCCGCCCCTTGTTGACAAGGCCCGATCCATCCGGTCCCAGCAGATAGGCCAGGGCGTCTGTGCCATTGGCAAAGGGCACGATTTCATTGGCGACGCCAGCGCGGCGAATATTCTTCCATGAGGGGCGGCCTCATCGGCTCTGGATTGCCGGTCCCCATTGCCCTGACGGGTGCCACCATCCACGTGGGCAACGGGCAGGTCATCGAAAACGGAACGCTGGTGTTTGACAAAGGTATCATCACCGCCATCGGCAACGCCAGCACGATTCGTGGGGGGCTGTGCGAGCACTGCAGCGGTGCTTCAAAGGCTTGGGAGTCCGACAGGCTGCAGCCCACCTAGATGCTTCAGGCTGCTGTGATACGTGCCCCTTGCCCTGTCATGCTACTCGTTCTGCTGTGTACACACCCTCACGCCCTGACCCTGATAACGTTCACACGCTCGCACACCTGGCAGGTGCAGGGCAAAAGCCAGCTGCACCTGTGCCATGCTGCCGGCGCCTTCAGCGAAGCTCCCACGACATCCCCGGCGCTTGTCGTAGCCGAGCGGCGCGCATAAATTCGGGGCCATCGTGGCCTGGCTTCCCTTTGGCACCAGGTTGAGGGGACTGCCATACCGCATCGAGCGTGCGATACATGCCCCTGGTGGGTAGAGAACGGTGAATGATGGAGGAGGCAGCAATGGATGGCCTCGAGGCATACAAGGGGTCGAGCCAAGCAGCTCATTGATCCAGTAGGTTGTGTCTGCGTACACCCACAGGGGCTTGCCATTCCAGCGACGCGTGTCCCGAAGAGGGCAGCATGACCCCACCCGGCACGCACCACTGCAGCTGTGGCTCGGTGCCCTCTTGCAAGCCCTCTGCAGGCACACTGACAGTGACAATCAGCTCCTGCTCGCGAGGCTCCACTGCAGCGTACACCTGGAGGCGTCAGTACCAGCAGCGCAGCTATTTCCGCCTCTGCAATCCGCGTCGTAGTGATGCCACAAGCCGCGTGCCAGATGCAGGACCAGCGCAGCACGCAGCACGCTTATGCAACCCCTTGCAATCCAAAGCACAACGCACCATGGCGCGATTGCTGGGGTGATGCGGACTTATCAGCGTTCTCGCGGCCACGTCGGTGGCAGCTGGCTCCTCAGCTGATGGACGGTTTCGCCTGGACGCTGATGCTACGGATGGTCGCGGATGGGCAGCCGAAACCCTTCGCGCTCAGCTCGAACGAGGAAGCGAAATTCTGGCAGGGGCCTCTGCCGCAGAGACGCGGTGCCCGAAGCGCAGCACCTCGAGGCAACTGCCCGGATGTTCGAAGTCGCGTGCAGCTCGAGGAAATGGCACTCAGCGATCCCTATTTCGTCGGAGAAGAAGCTTTTCCCGAGTCGATCTTGGCCGTCATCCTGTCGCGAGGTGTGTGTGCCCACGATCTTGCTGGGCCGGAAGGAGATACTGACAGAGATCCTGTGACGGCCGAAATACCGTAACATACACCGTTCACACTCACTCCGAAGTTCAGCACCGCCCCAGTGTGGTAAGTGTAGATGACTCGGACTTAATCGATCGACCTCCCGCTGCTGCGGCTTCCATGACGACCAAGCACATCCTGTTACGCCATTTTGGCGGCTCCTGCACGAACCTGCCCCCTTTGCGTGTCGCCGCCAAACTCGCTGAACTCGATCGGCCATCGGCGAGCTGTGACGCCGTTGATTTGTGACCAATCAGAAATTCTGCTAGTAGGGGAGCTCTCCAGCTGAAAGGCGGCAGGGAGGCGCTACGCACACGGCAAACATGGCGCACGGACCATTCGCCGGGGATTTGTCCCGACATAGTCAAGCAGTGCGTACGCTACTTGTACCGGCATATCAGGTGGGCCCAATATCCAGCTCTGCTGCATCGACTTTGGCCGGCGGCGTTGTGCTGCAGGGAGGCGCGCGCTGTGCTGCCTGGAATGGCTGCCGCAGCTCCTAAGCCGGCATTCATGTCTCTTTGCGTTACGAGACTGTTGCATGCTTCGCACTCGGAGCGCAACATTCCTGCGATCCGTCGAGTTGAGATCTCGTTCCCCAAGTGTAGAGCGCTACTTCAAGAGCGGGTTGTTTCTGGAATGACTGATGAACTTTTCTGGGGACAGGAGTAATAGTTTTGCTTGCTTTACAAGTATATTTTCTAGGCTTGCCAAGCAGCGCGGTCAGTCTGCAGACGTCAAATATGATTGCAAAAAAACGCGGTCGCGATCAGCCATCAGAATAGACCAGAAGAAAGCAGGCGACGAGGAGCAGATGGGCAATATCGAGCGGACCCCCGCCGAGCTCGCCGAAATGTGGACCAGCTGGCACGACAATGTCGGTGCGCCGATGAAGGACGACTATGCCCGCATGGTCGCAATCGCCAACGAAGGCGCGAAGGAGCTGGGCTTTGCCAACACCGGCGCGATGTGGCGTTCTGGCTACGATATGTCGCCCGAGGATTTCGAAGACGACCGAGCGGCTGTGGCAGGAAGTCAAGCCGCTCTATATGTACCAAGCGATTCGGCAGTGTGCTCGCAGCCATTTTGCGTCGGCGTGGATTCAGGGGCAGGGCGCTCGTTCAGCTGATGCAACGCAGCTGCCCCCTCGCCACCATGCCATGCCCATACGGCACCCATCACCCATTGTCATTGGACAGGGACAACTACTGCGAGCTGTTCGGCGTGATCTTGCATGGTAACGTGAACATGCAGCTGCCCGTGCAGTGGCTGTGGGACAGGTGGACGAGTTCCTGGACCAGTTCCAGTCGTTCTGCCAGTACCGCGCAAGCTGGCGCACAAGAGTGCGGAGGAGATCGAGCTGCTGCGGCAGTGCGACAAGGTCTGGGCGCCTCTGGACGTGCTCAACGTGCTGCAGGCCCTGGTCGACAAGAGCGGTGCCGTCGCGGCTATCGAGGCGGACGGTGGCGCGGCCCTGCTGGCCACCGGCGGATACCCCCCGGGCTCGTCCAATGTCCTGCCGCTGCTGGGCTATTCGGGCTGATGGGCCAGCTGCGCGTTCACTCGCTTATCGGCGACTACGCCACCGGCCTGTCGGCGCTCTACCTCACTCGACCACTTTGGCGCCGCAGTGTCTTGACCGCACACCTGCCGCGGCGCACCGCCCTGCTGACCCGCATCGCCTACCTTATGCGAGGCGCTACAGCGACGCAGCCCGCTCACTCAACGCCATCCTGGCGTACGTGGCGCGTGTCAAAGCCTTCACATCCGCAAATCTGCTTACGAGCAGAGCTCAAAGAAGAACGAGCAGATTACGCCCTACTGGCCTGCACGGTGGCGCTGTGCTCCGCAGTGCAGAAGGGCCTGGACGAGGGCGTACTGGTGCAGCTGCGCGGAAGTACGCGATAAGCTGCAGCGCATGGCGCGCGGGGACGAGGCGCCGGTTGAGGAGCTGTTCTCGTACGGCTCCGCGGATCTGCGCGCCAGCGCCGCCATCCTGGATAGCCCGTGCCACCAACGTTTTACAAGCAGCGCTTCCTGCGCAAACTCTCCCGCTTGATTGGGGCTAGCCAAGGGTGCCGATCTGCAAGATCGGGGCACTTCTGTGTGGGATGCGAGAGGCTGACTGCTTCAACAATTATGAGCGCGCGTTCTGGCTGGCGCTGGCCTTCATCATCGTCGGCTCGGGTTTCCTCAAGGCCAACATCTCGGTGATGGTGGGGCAGCTGTATCCGCGCACCGACGTGCGCCGCGATGGCGCGTACACCATCTTCTACATGGGCATCAACCTGGGTGCGTTCCTGGGTTCGCTGCTGTGCGGCTACCTCGGCGAAACCTACGGCTGGAAGTACGGCTCTCGGTGCCGCGGGCTGGCCATGCTGCTGGGCATGGACGATTCGCGCTGCGGCAAGCGCTCATGGCGCTCAAGAACAAGCACCATGTGATGGCCTGGGAGCCTGCTGCGGGTGCTGACATGCTGCGCGGCTCGTTTGTGAGCGTCGCCGACATCGATTTCACATCGACGTTCACCCTGCCTCGGGCGCCGAGCCATCATTGTCAACGAGGCCAATACGGGCGCGCCAGCTGGTGGGGCTGGGTGCTTGCCGCCAATGCTCAAGCTGCAGCAGATCAGCAAGGAGCTCTCAGTGGCGCCAGTCAGCGTTGCAGCCGCGCCCGCCGCCCATGTTGGCGCCGCTTCTGCCTACTGCGGCACCAGTCAATGCTCCTGGACAAGGCGGACGCGACAGTTTTGCGAGGCATCATCTGGGCTTGATGGCGTATGTGCGTCGCCCAGCTGAAGGCCAGTCCTGGACTGGCAAACCGGCAGGGTCGCGATCATGTGAGAGGCTTGTGATGTACCTTGTGTCAATGCTGCTCCTCTTCCTGTGGCAAGCAGCGCATGAATGCAGTCGTGCCTGCGGTCGCCTGCATCTCCTTTGACGCTTCTTGCGCACTATCGCCCTGCGTATATAGTCAAGACAACTCCTATAATCTAACTATTCAGGGAGAGTTTAATACCAGTAACGGGTTGTGATCAGATGGCCTTTTCAATCAGCTAAACCTGGCTATTCGCGGCTCTAACAACGACGCAATCATTAAGCAACTCGGTGACGACAATCAGGCGAGTGCTTCTATGGGCTTTAAGAACGCGCCTTCATCCGATTGCCCGACCGTTCGCGTTCCTCCCAAACAGCAGCAGTTGTCGCACGATCCGCCGTATGGTGCAGTCACCCATCTCAACAAAATAGTGAGACATCACATACTCGGACCACAGGCACGCATCTTGCCGATTTCGTGAGCAGAGGCCGGTCAGAGCCGAGCAGGGGCTTATGTCCACTCTGGCCCGACGTCAGGGTCCTGCCGGAGGTTGATGGACCATGGGTGGATGCCGTGGCGCTGGGCGCCGAGGGGGCAGGTGAGCCTTCCGCCAAGCCTCGATTGCAGATCGTATGTCCGCGCCACGGCGTGCATCTCGATCTGCCTTTATGGTCTGATCGCGACGTGCAGGAATGCATCTGGAGCAGGGGCTGGTCGAGTCTTCCTCGAGGGTCTGGGTGAGTGATGTGTGCTTTTATAAACGCGTCCTCTTGCCTTCAAATGCACGAAATTCTACCTGCCGGCTTGTGCGGTGAGAGCTCGATAACACCTGCAGCCGGGCCGCGCCAATATGTGCCTTGCCGACTTCATCGATCCGGCGGGCGACTGGATCGGCGGCTTCGCGGTCGGCATCCACGGCATCGATTCCTTTTCCGAACGCTTCCGCGCCGACAAGGATGATTATTCGGACATCCTGCTCAAGGCGCTCGCCGACCGCTTCGCCGAAGCCTTTGCCGAGCGGCTGCACCCATGTCCGCCGACGCTCTGGGGCTATGCGCCCGGCGAGCACTGCAACATGGCGATCGGGCAGACAGAGCGCGGCGAGGCGGCTGGCCGACTATGAGCTTTGGCACGATCGGATGGACGAGCCCGTCGGCGCCGTGGCAACGCCGCCGATGGCCTGCACGACAATGGCACGGCCGCGCAACCCCCCTCGCAGCAGCACCACCAGCACCAATCGCAGCAGCAGCAGCAGCAGCCGCGGGGTCGATGGTCTGGTTGACCATCTTGGTCGTCTGCCCCGCACCGGGGCCGCCGATATGCACCATGCGCGCGGCATAGGCGTCCATTACCGGAGCGGCGGCGTCGAACGCGGCCTTGGTGCCGCCGCACATGATCGAGAGCGTGCCATTCTGCGCCCCCGCTTCGCCGCCCGAGACGGGGGCGATGGCAGAGCAGCCGCCTGGCATGGCGCCGCCGCAATTGGCGCCCGCCGGGGAGCGGCCGCCGTGGGGGAGTAAGGGCCCATATTGGCTCCCATCCCCAAATTCCGTTCGTATCGAGCGAAGTCGAGATACGTCGCGCACTGCCTTCACGTGTCTCGACTTCGCTCGACACGAACGGAAAAGTGACAGTTAGACCTCTATCCGCCCCTCGTGCAAGCGCAGCACGCGGTCCATCCTGGTCGCCAGATCAACCAGCAACAGCAGCAGCAGCAGCAGCAGCAGCCTGGATGCATTCACCCGGCACTGCAGGTACAATGCAGCCATGCCATGCCCGAGGCAGCAAGGACCAGATCGGGACCATCATCGGCGTTCAGCAGCGCGAAGGAATGATCCACGCCAGCGGCAAGGTGGTTGGCGCGAAGCAGCTGCCGCCTGGCTATTCACAGCGCCGCAGGCGGCAATGCGACACAGCCAGGCCCAGGCGCAGGCGGCAGTGCAGGCACAGCAGCAGCAGTATGCCACAAGGGGCAGCTGCGTATGGCTAGGGCTTCACAGCGCGGCGCCCAGGGCGGGCATCCCGTACAGATGTACCCCAATGACGGCCTTAGGTTTTTGGCCTTGGGCGGTATAGTACTTCAGAGCATCCCAGGGCCTGTGGGCAGCTTCCAGCGTAGGCCTGTCCCCGCTGTCGCCACTGCAGAGCGCGGCGGTCCCCACAGCGTACCTGCCCAGCGGTGGCGGCGTAGGGCTGCAGGGCCCGAGCGGCAGCGCCAGTGGCGGCGGTGGCGGAAGTAGCGGTCAGGCACAAGCAGCAGCGTGCCTCCGGTGGCGGCTGTGGCGCCAGCCAGCATCAGCAGGCGGGAGGCACCCTTAACACTGTCGCTTCGGTAGCGCCTGTGGCAGCTGCGGCACTGTCTGCTCCCAAAAGTCAAGCGGCTGGCTATTGCCAACCGCTAACACCAAGGAGGACGGTTAAGGTAGCCGCCACTTCCACTCCCTCACCCACAACGTCGCGGCCGGCAACTGGAGAAATGCTGCCGTCGCAGCAGCAGCCGCAGCAGCAGCAGCAGCAGCAGCAGCCCTCCATGCCAGTCAGTGCATCTCCAGGGGCCGCTGTACGTGTGAAGCCTCCGCCAATCGTGCCACCTGCGCCACCTACGACGGCAGCCGCCGCCACGGCTGGCGGGGGCTTGAGCACGCCCTCCAAGGAGATCATGGCTATCGCACACCAGCAGCAGCAGCAGCAGCAGCAGCAGAGGGCGGTCGCAACCTCAACGCCCCTGACGGGGGCGACTGGTGAGGCGCCCAGGCTGCACCTGTCCCTGGACGCCGCTGAGCCAGCTCTGGCCGCCGAGCCTTCGCCCGTGCTGGGGCTGGGGCTTCCACCGGCGCTTGAGGCAGGGGTCGGTGTGGTGGCCACGGCTGTGCCCGCAGCAGAGTCTGCAGTGATTGCGGGCCCCCGCCGAGGCGGCCACCATCGATCATAGCGAGGGCGCGGCTTCTGCGTCAGGCGGCGATAGCCTGCAGGTGCTGCTGGAGGAGGTCGGCGCCGCCAAGGTGAAGAGCCGGCATGTCTTTGCCTAAACGATTGCCAAGAAGCCAGCCCCGCCTCTCCCAATGGCGCTGTGCCCCCACCATGATCGGGGCCGAGCAATCCTTCATCAGCGCGAACTGCCCGGCCGGGCCGCATGTGCGGCGGCTGCCCCTGTGGCGGTAGTGCGCCGAGCGGCCCGGCCAGCAGCAGAGGTGTTCAAGAGAGCAGATCAGCGAGGATGCCGCAGAGCGCGCGGCAGAGGAGAGCGCAACAGAGCAGGGTGCGGCAGCAGATGGCGCGGCAGAGATGCCTGGTGCAGTGGGGCGTGAAGCAGAGGAGCTGCAGCAGAGGGGGTTGCAGCAGCAGAGGTTGCGGCAGACAAGGCTGCAGCAAAGGAGCCCGCAGCCAAGGTTGTTGCAGCCGAGGAGCTGGCGGCACAGGAGCCGGCAACGAGCCAGCTGGCGGCGCCTGTGCCATTCCCCGACTCCTGGCGCTGAGGCAGACAAAAAACCTCTTTCACGCAAAAAGGTGCTGGCCAAAGCAGACGCACGCGGGCCCCAGGGTGACATGCTCGAGACCTTCAGGCGCAGCCAGCGGGGCCACCGCCGAAGCAGCCGCCGCCACGCCGCCGTCGGCCCAGGAGGCGCACGTGCGAGACGTTGCAGTGGGACGGGGGCCTGGTTGCGAACCAGGCGTCCTGAAGAACAAGGACCTGCGGACCGCGAACATGATCCACACCGGCACCAACCAGCGCTTCGCCGAACAGACGGCGGCCACCGAGGCGTTGCGCAGCCGAGTGGGCGATATCGACCAATATAATGTCAAGGGTACCACGAACGTGAACTTCGACACCGGCAAGGCAGTGCTGACCGAGCGGCGAAAGCCGATCTGTGGCACGGCTTGGGCTTGGAGCTGCTGCCGCCTCGCCTGCAGCAAAGGCGATCAGAACGCAGCGGATTGCGGCCGCCTGAGCGTCCTCTTTTAACTGACGAGGTGTCCACGTTTCTCTGGACAACCCCCACTTCACACTATCAACATCAGGAGGAGATCATCACATGACCCAACCGCGCCCGGATACATCCTGCTGCGGGCGGCGGCTTTGATCGGGCCCTCATTCGTGGCGACAGTCGAGGCGGCGGCATCAGCGGACGCCGCGGCGGCGGCGGCGGTCTGGAGCGTGTGGAGAGCGACTGGGCAGCGCGGGGCCCTGGCGGCCGTGGTGCTGGCCCTCCCTTGGGCCCGCCGGGGGTGGTGGTCTTCCGAGACGGCCCTCGCGGCAGTCTCAGCGGCCCTGGCATGCCGCGTGCAGACAGCGGGCGCCGTCCAGGACCGCCAGTTGGAAGCGTCGACTCAGCCGCTGGGCCGTGGCGGGCCGCTGCCTCCGGCTCGCCGCGTCATGCCGCCGCGCCGCTGTCCTGCCCGAGCTGCCGGTGGAGTGCGATCAAGCTGGGCCTGGTGCTCATGACGACCCGGAGGAGGAGCCAGCAGATGGCATTCTCCGACAACCTCAACCAGATCACGCCCGACAACTTATGAGCGCCTGGCGCATGCAGCTGCTGGACGTCGGCATCACGCAGCCAAGACCCTGGTCGGGCTCATCGGCCAGGTGGGGCGGGTGGCACGCGTGGACGGGCATGATGCGTACAGCGATCAAGGGGCGGTTGAGGACTTGGCTGCACAGCATGCAGCTGCGCCAAGAGCACCCGTGCATTGCGGGAGACCCGGCTGAATTTGCGGACAGAAAGCTGCCGCACGCTCCCTGTGGATTCTATTACAGGACGCACTCAATCTTTCACGATTAGCTCTGCCCCACGTTTTCCACACAGATCTTTGACAAGGCTCTGTCTGAGACGCACTTCTGTGAGCTGTACAGCCAGCTGTGCTACGACCTGCAGAAGCGGCTGCCTGAGTTTGACGACCCGTCAGAGGAGGCCGTGATGGCGCAGCGATGGCACCAAGAATGCGCCGCAGCTCGATTTCCGAATGCTGCTGTTCGACGAGTGCACAGGAGGAGTTTGACGACAGGGCGACGGACCGATGATCGGGTGGCGCGTGTTCGAGGCGATGGCCAAGGCG
Source organism: Scenedesmus quadricauda (assembly GCA_002317545.1). Lineage (NCBI taxonomy): Eukaryota > Viridiplantae > Chlorophyta > Chlorophyceae > Sphaeropleales > Scenedesmaceae > Scenedesmus > Scenedesmus quadricauda. Next base: position 7,257 of record NNCB01000071.1, on the reverse strand, counting down.
TGGCGGCAAGGTGAGGCCTTGGCAGCGCAGGCTCAAACCGGCGGGCGTCATAGATTGAGCGACCGGTTTGGTCTCTAGACGATCGTCTTTACCACCCAGTAGCTGCGGCCAAACGTACCGGTTTGCCTGCTCTGTCAGCGCCTTGTAGCGCTGAGGGTCTTGTTGCCGCACTCACACCCCCCCCCTGTCGCGTCACCAGCTGCGCCCGCAGTTGACACGAGGTTGTCGGCGAGAAGGTCGAGATCGGCGACATAGGGGAGCGGTGATCACCACATCGGCATCCGCATCGCAGCAGCGTACTGCACCATCGGCGCGTGCTGATGCTCGTGGTCTGGGCGAGGGCGGGGAGGGCAAAGGCGGTGGTGGCGAGGAGGAGGGTGAGACGCTTCACCCCCCAAGCCCGCCATCCTCTGGATGCCAAATCAGCGGCATGCGGCGGCAAGGCATGCGGAACGGTTGGCAGCAGAAGAGAGCTCAAGACCCGCCGACGCATGCTGGGATCAGTCAATTCATCGGGCACCTGCACCGCTACGGCATGCCACTGAGAACATCATGCACAGGTGCCGCGTGAGAGGACGCTCGAAATCAGTCGTGTCTGACCTGGATCTGCTGATTGTGTAAGGCAACACAGCGCGTGGTGCCCCGCGAGTGCACTCAGCTTGCCGTATCTGTGTCCTGCCTTCCCCCCTTCTCCTTCTTGAAGAGCGACACGCCTGTCATCGCGGACCAACGTGCTGGGCCAGTTCAGGTCGCTCTGGCCGTCAGGTGTAAATATCGTCTTTTTCTTCCGCCACGTCGAGCATTCCTTCCAAGACTATCGCGACCGTACATTCCGATCCGACGACGAACTGGCCTTCATCGCCGACAACGCTCGGCAACCGGGTCACCGATTGACCTTGGCGCTGCTGCTGAAATCCTTCCAGCGATTGGGCTATTTCCCCGCAATCGATGAAGTGCCCGCCGCGGATCGCGGCACCTGCGCAATGCGCTGCGGATACCGGATCCAGGTCGCCCGCGCGAGATCACGCGCCGAAGGGGCAGCGGCTGACGCGCTACTTCCAGCGCATCACGCGGCTGGTCGAGCAAGGCCCTGGCCTAGCCGCCGGCGGCTTCATGCTCATGGACATCCGAGCAGCGCTCGCGCGGCTGGGAACGCCGCAAGGCGGAGGTCGCCCATGAAGATTGAGGTGGGTGCGGTCCTGGGGGATGATGGGCGGATTCGACGCAACTCGATGCATTTTGCAGCTCTGCATGTCAGGTTTTAGAAGTCGCTGCGTGCCATTGCGTCCGATCAGCTATCGCACATCTTCCCTAGCACTAGTCATCGCTCTTGCCTGCGACGTGCTCCCTGTTCCCCGGACGCAGGATTGCACCGAGCAGCAAAGCGCGTGGCAGACAACGTGGCGGCGCGCCATGCAAAAGGTCCGAAGCGCAACGGCGTCATGCCAGGCATTGTGTGGACATGGGGGCGAGATCCGCGACGGTCCAGTGGTGTGGACCACCTGCGGCGTGATGAGCTGCCAACCGCCCCCATGAAGTCGCAGCTCGGGGCGCGCACAGCGTCGAACTGAGATCAGCCGCGGCCGCAGCGCTTTGGCCTGAAGGGCGCCAGCCCGATGCGCGGGTGCCGCGAGCGGCGACCAGCCGTCAGCACGGGGTCGCGCATGACGTGCCGGACAGCCACCACCCCCAGCGCGACGAACAACGCCGGGAACAGAAAGGCCAGCCAGACAGGGAAGTCGTTGCGAGGCACCGAGGAGGGTGGTGCCTCTGCAGGTGGCACCTCTGGAGGCGGGGCTTCCGCAGGGGGCAACGGGCGGCCGACGTGAGCGCAGGTGGTGTGGGCGTGAGGCGTTGCGAAGAACGACGTTATTGCAGCGCGCGTGAACAGCGTGCCTTCCCGCAAATGGGATCGAGCATGTCGTTCGCCCGGATTCCGGCGATGTCGACGACGGCGGTGTTGATGACTAGATGCGGCGTCCCGGCTGCGGCGTTCACTTCACGATGACATCGATGAATCCCGGCGGAGCGCGGAGAAGCCGTCAGGGGGTGGGGGAAGCCGTCGCCGCGCCGCTATCGCCGCCCAGCGCGCGGAACAGCGCGATGCGCGTCTGGACGAGCAGCAGCTGCGTAGCACGTTCGCTGCCCTGCCGATCTCCTTCGGCCGAGGCTTTGGCGGTCGCGACCCATTTGTCGAACTCGCCGGCGGGCAGGCTCTTCACCGCGAAGCGCATATTGGAAAAGCCCCAGCCCGAATAATTGGCCGAAAAGCCTTCAAACTCGCCGGTCTTGTCGAATACACCGTGCAGCTTGGTTTCCATGCCGGGCATCGCATAAATCTGCCCGGCGAGCGCGGGCACGTAGAAGCTGCGCTTTTCCTGGGCCCAGGGCTTTTTGGCGCGGCTGGCTGACCTGGCGGAGGAGTGCCCAAGGCGCCTGCGCTCACAGGCCGATGCTTGGGGACTTTGCAGCGGGGGGCCACCTGCAGCTGCGCGCGGTGGCAGATGCCGTGCTGCAGGTCAAGGCACGCGGAAGCGGCGGCGACGGCGGCGGCGACGAGGGGGATGGCGGCAGCGATGGTGGCGAGGACCCTCCCCTGGTTGATGCGCAGAAGGCCCTGCCGCTGGTGGCGGAGCTGCTCAACAGGTGGCGCGCGGCTGCAGGCGATGATGGCGCTGCCGCCAAGGCGGCCTGGGCGGATGCGGGCTGTCCGGCGAGCTGCTGCCCGCTTGCGCGAGAGGAGGCGGACGTAGCGGCCGTGGAGAAACACGCCGTTCGTGGGTCGCATGAACATGTCGCGCGTCCCTTGCAGCATCTGGGCCTGGCGCTATACCAGAGCGGTCACGGCTGCGCTGTTTGCGGCGCCGGTAACGTTGGTACCAGGGGTCCCTGGAATACGGCTCTCACCTCGGTGGATCTGGATGCTGCGATCCCGTCGAATCTCTACAATCACCACCTGGTCGCGACCGTCGCCATTCCTCACACCCGCCGAAATCCGGACCCAAAGCGCCACCTGCTTGTGCACTGCCGGCGCACACGCCCGCATCAGCAGGCACTTCACGCCGCCTTTGACATACCAACAGCACACTTCAGGCTCTGCCTGCTGCCCAGGGCCCGCCTGCACCTCCTCAACCCACCGCCTGTTGCATTCTCTGACTCACGCAACATCACACCGCATCGTACCCGGGCCTGCGCGTGTAACTCCGCAGCTCCTCGCGGAAGTGCGGTTAGGTGTGCGGTGTGCCGCTTGTTACGGTTCTAGTTGTCAGCAATGCCAGCCTATGCGGTTGTACAGGCGCACGCATGGCAGCAGGTTCGCCGCCGGGTTTTGGGTCGATTGTGTTGCGGGCGCACACTGGGGTCGTGCTCATCATGCGCAGGGACATCGTTGCGGCAAAGCACGTCAAATAGTCCCAAAAAATGCCATATTGAGAGTGCGGCAGGCGCAAGTACGCAGTCCAAGCAATGTCAAAAGGGCACGGCGGCTTTAGTCAATTATGAGCAATCTGTAAATAAAGACCATTTCCTGAAAGGAAATATTGTAAATGATATATTGAAAGACCGGGATGGGCATCTTTGGCTGAGTACGAAAGGCAATGGTTTGTTTAAGTTAAATAATATGCCTGTGTTGACCTATGACCCGCAGGGCGCAAATGTTCCTGTGCAGTTTGTTATCCCCGATGGTAAGGTAGCCATCAAGCGCCTTTATTGCATGTTCGGGAAGTACAGGACAATTGGCTACTGCTACGCCCGGATACGACCTCTGTCAAGATGGCTAGCGTGCAGCGCCCAGTTCTCTTGGCAGCCCTCTCCCGGTCGCCTCGTTATGCGCACGTCGGACAATGGGCTGGCGTTTGCGGTCTACTGCTCTGCTGCTGGTGTTCGGCAACCGCCACTCCCAAACAGCCCTGCCTTTGCGGGATCTGGCTTGCTGCAGTGTGAGGCATTAGCGAGCAGCGCCCCTGGACGCGGCAAAATAATTCGGGTGGCAATTTCGGTACGAGCGGGTGCGAGCTGCAAGCACGAAAGGATTGCCTTTCGCGACAAATAATCTGACGAACTGGGCGGCAGCGCCGAGGAAGACCGCATCGTCGACCAGCATTTCCAGCTCGACCTGTCGGCCAAGCTGCGCGTCACCAAGGGCGTCCGCCTGTTCGCCGAATGGGTCAATGTCACCGACGCGCCCTACATCGCGTATCCAGAAGGTGGCCGGCTGCCTTCAGGCTGCGTGGCCTTGTGTTGAGGTCCAGCGCCTGCTTGACCAGACCGCGCAGCACGTTGATGTCGACCGGCTTGCTGACGAAATCGAACGCGCCGGCCTTGAGGGCTTCCACCGCGGCTTCGACGTTGCCGTAGGCGGTGATGACCGCGACCGGCGTGGTGGGGGCGGGTGCTGATCTCGCTGACCAGTTCAAGCCCGGAACCGTCGGGCAGCTTGCAGCCGGTCCCTGGCACCGCTGCCGCTGCTGCCAATGGCAGTCTGAGCTGCAGCTGCAGGGAGGACTGCGAGGCAAGCCCCTAGACGCGGATTGACGGAGGAGAGAGAGCTACCCTGGCAACGAAAAATTGTCCGTTTAGGAGCTGGCGACGCGGTATGGCCGTCACCGCGCGTGTGCGCAGGACTGTGCAGTGGAAAGGGCCGGTGCTGCCGCCGCCCGCTGATGACCCCAGGCGCTGGAAGCCAAGGCGCTGCACACGGGGCGTGAACTCGCCCCGAGCAAGACCTGGGCGTCGATATGTGGTTAGAGAGGCGGCGGCGTTGATCATGTTACAGTTGGTGCGGTGGAGTGGTCTGGCCAGTGCTGGCAGGACTTCAAGCCCGCTTGGTGCGGTTGGTCAAGGAGGCAGCGACTCCCATTGCAGGGGGTGTCCGATGGGGCCCGGTCGCACCTTGCGCAGCCGCGCTGGCAGCGACTTCGACAGCTCTCCTGCATCAACGCGAGAGGCCTCAGGTTGTCCACGATGCGATCGGGCTCGTCCACAATCTCGGCCCCCAGCAGCTGATAGGGGTGCGCGGGCGGGGAATTGTATGACTTCACCAGCCAGCTGAGATTGGCGGCAGATCACCATTGCAGACAGCTGATCACGATGCATCACAGACGTCGGGCGATTCCGCACTCATCCAGCGCGTCATCGGCCAACATGAAGCTCAGGCAGGCTACCTGTCGTCAGACCAACCTCATCTCGACGGGCTTCGTGCACCGACAAGCTCCCCTCGAACTTCCTCAATCGTGATGATGCCCACAGCATCGCCTTCACACGTGTACGCCAGCCACCTGGTGGGCCCCAGGACTCTGCGCCGACCGCAGGCGACCAGACGGCCAGCACGTGATGTCCTGGCGCGTGGCTGCCGATGATGAGGACTGTCGCCTTGAGGACGGCGCCAGGGGGGAACAGCGGTGCCCCGCTTCAGCGGTTGGTCTGACGCGCATCAGCGTAATGCGTGCACCGATTCAGTCGAGATTGAGACGGGCGGTGGCGCAGCATGCAGCAGCAAGCCGAGCGCGCAAGCTCGACAAGCTGATCGCCGAGAAATGGCTGACGGCGCGCGGCGTGTGTGCCTTCTGGCCGTGCGCGCGCGACGGCGACGATGTGACGATCCACCTCGCCGACGAGGAGCGCCATGTGACGCTCCCCTTCCTGCGCCAGCAGATCAAGAAGAGCCGCGTCGCGGCGCTGAGGCGCGGCAGCGTGCGCATGGGCAGCTGCCCCACTGTCAGTTTCTCTGCTGGGTCCACCAGCACCAACTCTTTTGCCAGGATCAACCCCACAACAGCATGCCTGGGGGGATCGAGAGAGGCCACACAGCGTGGGCTGGTTGATGGGGAGTCTTGAGAGGGTGGAGCAAGCAGCCGCTGACAGGGCACAGCAGCGTGCCAGGGCCGGGTGTCGCAAGGCATGGACCAACGATTGTGGTTGCCAGCCTGACGCAACAGGGGAGGGGGCGAAGGACAGGCGGGCGGCTAGCACAACATGCATCGCCTTCGCCCACGGCCTTGGCCACATCATGAAGGCAGCAGCGATCGACATGCTGACCATTGAGTCCGCAATTCCGTTGCGGACAAATGCGCTTGCCATTTCTGCAACAATACGCAAAATATGCAAAAGGATCGCAGGCGTCGCCCTGACGCATCCGCAATGAAAAGCTCCGGAACAAGGGAGCGCGAATGGGAAGGGGAGGATGATGAGGCTCAACGGTTTCGCGAAGGATTGTGGTCGCCGCTTATTGGGTGGTGCCTCGCTGTCGGTGATGATGATCGCCGCGGCGCCCGCGTCCGCGCAGGATGCAGCGCCCGAGGGTGGTTCGGGCAATGACGAGATTGTGGTGACGGGTCCGGGCGCCCGAAGATGCCGCAGGCCGCGAACAGGGATGCGCTCCAGACCCTCCTCCTCCCCGTCGAGCCTTACCAAGGCCTTTCGATCCGCGCGGCGAAACAGCCATAGGCGGCGTTGTGGGCCCGGGCAGGGCCGTTTGTGGGCCAAGGCCGCGGGCCTCACCTCGCGGAAGGATTTCCGCCGCCGACCTACCCCCTTGATAACAAGGGCCGGTCATAAGGTCCAATTTCGGCTTATAACTGCAAGGAATTTCCCCTATAGTTTCCGCCAGTCAACAGGTTGCGATAATGCCCTTGGTATTATTAAATTTAACCTCACCAGTCCTTATCAGTCGTTTACATCACAACCCTGAACCCACTGTGTGCTCTCCTCCCAGCAGAACGCCTTCGCTTAGCCACAGGCGGCCAATATGTCGCCGCGATGGATCAGCAGACGCACAAACCAGGCACTGTTGGCACAATCTGCGGTGAGCGCCAAGGCAGATGAGGTTGCAAGGGTGACAGGGACTAAGCAGTGGTGTTGTCGTGCTTCACATGCTCTGGAACAGGAATCCGCCAGCGTTGCCAGCTGCAGCATCATATGCGGTGCTAAGCCTTCGCTCCGTTCTGCTCCATGCTCATTGCAATCATCATGTCTGCACGCATGCGTGCGCGCCAGAATTGTCAGCCTTTCGCTCCCTAAAGCCCCCGCGACCACCGCGCCATTCCGGCGACGGGACACTGCCTGAGGCAGCACCTCTCCAAACACCAGCACCCTGTCGTGCTCGGCAGACGGCCGTGAGGGGGTCGGCCAGGCGGTCAAGGAACTGGGGCAGGGCCTGTCCCAGGGCGAGGGGAAGGTTTGGTCGACGGGCTGGGGGGGCGGCGAGAAGGCGTTGCAGCGTTGCTGGCTGGTCACGCGCCTGCTGGCCTTTGCCCAATC